>PITA01012615.1:0-61147 GCA_004023965.1 Spilogale gracilis
AAAAAATGTATAATTTTTTAAATAAACATGTCCAAAATTGAACTAAGAAGTTCAGAAAACCTGAAAAAAATATATACTCTCCGAGAAATCAAATTAGTAATCAAATCTATCCTTAAGGGATACATTAAAACTACTAGGTGTAATGGACATTTACAACTTAAGGTATAAGAAGAAACTTACTTAATTGGTGTGTACCAAAACCCACAGAAACTATCCCAGTGTTTGCTAACACTTCCTGAGTAATCTCTGAAAATCAGGCACAAGGGGAGGATGCCCAGTTTCATGCAGTAAGACTGGAAAAAAGGTGAAAAAGAGCAAGAAGAACGTAATGAAGAATGAATTAAGGACTAATGGAATGAATTAGAATGCCCAGAAGCAGATGTGTGCAGACACGGTAATATATTGGATAACTGTAGCATCGTAATTCATTGAGAAAAACATTAGTAAAGAACTGGTGCTTATGTATTAAAAAGTAAAACTAGATTCCCTTCTCATATTATCTACAATAACAATTTCCATATTGATTCAAGGCTTAAATATTTTAATAGTATTAATATGAATTAAACAAAAATTTTAAATATTAAAATAACTTAAGTTAGGGAAGAATTTTAAAGTTGAAGAAGAAAAAATAAAATGGAAAAGATCCAAAGACTGGTCTACGTAAAAATATAAAACTCAAATAAATCCAAAAGGCTCTGTAGAGGTAAAGATTAAGGGACAGACTTGGAGAAAATGTTCACAAAAAAAAATAGACAATTACTGTCCAAAATGTATGAAGTATTCTTAAAATTAATACAGAAAGATTAAAAATGAAATTCACAAAAGCAATGAAAAGCCAATAAATACATGATGTACAGCTCATTATTAATCTCAGCAATGCAAATTAAAATGATGAGTTTTGCTCAGAAATTAGATTGGCTGACTACAGGCTGACAACACTAAGTGCTGGCAAGTAAGCAGGATTCAGCAACAGTCCCACGCAGAGTGCCATAGTGTAGGTGAGGAAAATATTTATGCAGAGCCATTTAAAAGACATGTAGCCATTCAACCTTCTTCCAGATATTCTATACCGCTGGACCAAGCAAGACCATTAGAAAACTGTGTACTCAAACTCTGTTATGAACCAAACACTAGTCTCCCCCCACCAGAATTCATATGCTGAAGCCCTAATCCCCAGTGTGATGGTATTTGACGATGGGGACTTTGGAAGGTAACTGGGTCATTAGTATAGAGCCCTGAGATTAGTGCCCTAAGAAGAAAAGATACGAGAGAGCTCGAGAAAGCTCGCTGCTCACTCTCTCTCCCACCATGTGAATGAGAAGAGATCCACATGCAAACTAGATGAGAACCAAATATGTTGTTATTACTTATTTATTTATTTATTTATTTATTTAACAGAGAGAAACACAGCCAGAGAGGGAACACAAGCAGGGGGAGTGAGAGAGGGAGAAACAGGTTTCCAGCTGAGCAAGGAGCCCGATTGGGGGCTTGATCCCAGGACTCCAGATCATGACCTGATCCGAAAGCAGATGCTTAACGACTGAGCCACCCAGGCGCCGCTACGTTGGCCTCTTGATCTTGGAGTTCCCAGACTCCAGAACTATAAGAAGTTAGTGTTCACTGTTCAAGCCGTCAGTCTCTGATGATGTGTTGCAGCACTGCCAGTGTTTCAGCGCCCTAAAAGACTTTCCCTTTGGTTTTCCTTTGCTGTCAGAAAGATCAGAGGCAAACTTGCAGTTCAACTTTGATGACTCTGGGACTTTATAGGACCATCATTTACCTACATGTTGCCTTTGCTCAACTCTGGACCTGATAGTCTATAGTGTCTCTGATGTTGATTTTCATCTATTTCTATTTTTCTATTTTAATTTCTGTTCCCTTACAAATATCACAAAATCCACTATAAAACAAGGCAGGAATACACTCACCTGTGATTTGTTCCTTTCCTGTTGCTCTTGGAAAACTGAAGAGAACTGTAAAGGTACGGCTGGGGAAGAAAGAAGGAAAATGAGGTCCTGTGCACCCAGGTGAGCTGTGCGGCTCTCCGACTTGTCTGCTGAGCAAGCTTTACCCAGCAGCGGCATACCCAGCACCTCTGGGCCAGGCCCTTCAGCCCTAAGCGGAGGACAGAGCCTGTGGAGGAGAACCCAGTGTCTATGCTGACTCTGTCTCAGACAGCTAAGAATGAGATTTTTCATTGAATGAATGTAAGCATTTCTGACTAATTTCCTACTAAGAAGAATTTATCTTCCCCTCTAGTGACCAAAAAAAAAAAAAAAAAAAAAGTAGGGGCGCCTAGGTGGCTCAGTCAGTTAAGCAGCTGCCTTGGGCTCAGGACATGATCCCAGAGTCCTGGGATCAAGCCCTGCATCTGGGTCTCCTTGGTCCTCTGAGAGTCTGCTTCTCTCTCTCCTCCTCTCCCGTGCTTGTGCTCTCTCTCTCTCTCTCTTAAATAAATATTTTTTTAAAAAGGTAAAAATCACTGAGAACTAATTAAACAAAGAATACAGGGAAGATGGGCGCCTGGGTGGCTCAGTGGGTTAAAGCCTCTGCCTTTGGCTCTGGTCATGATCTCAGGGTCCTGGAATCGAGGCCCGCAAAGGGCTCTCTGCTCAGCAGGGAGCCTATTTCCTCTGCTCTCTCTGCCTGCCTCTCTGCGTACTTGTGATCTTTCTGTCAAATAAATAAAATCTTTGAAAAAAAAAAGAATACAGGGAAGACATTGTCTTTATTTCTCTGCATGCCTAATAACACTGTTTGGCCCTTGAGTTAGAAAATGCTCATCAGTATCCCCTGAAAAGGGATGGTGGCTACTTTGTTTCTTCTAACTTGGTTATGGTTTCTCAAAAAGATCTCTTAATGAAAAATGTGAGGTGATGTCATTGTTAAGGGAGCATAGCAAGGAGTTATCTGGGCTTGCCACTAATAAATTATGTGACTCTAAAGTCACTTACCTTCTCGTTCACTTCCTTTGGCACCTCTTAAATAAAGGCAAAATTTTAAAATCTTCCCAGTCTTTATACATTAGTTACTTGATTTTTTTGCTGTCAGAATAGAAGGAGCAGTGATGCGCTGCTCTAGGCCATAGAGCGAGCCTAAAGGGAAGGGCATGTGGCTGATGAGAGCAAACAACAAAGGCAATTTTTCCTTCTGTGGCTGGTGATTCCTTCTCCTGAACTGTGTCCTCACCAAGCCTCCTGGAGGTACCTTCAGCTGTGCTGCCTCTGCTTTGCTTATGCTGCTAGCCTCATTTCAGTTCTTAAAGCTGATCAATGGACAGCCTACAGGGATTTCTCCTTAAGGTTACATCACCCAAGCATTGCTCATTCTGTCAGAGGACCAAGAATTACTTCTGCTCTGACAGTTTGGGGATATAGTCTTTCCTAGGCCTCTTCTGTCTCTGTGTGACATTAGAGGTCTCACTTAGTTCAAGGAGTGATCTTCCAGATGAGGTTCCTGGGGACTATTTTTTCTTACCTCAAGAGCTGTTTTGCTCTAAAGGAGCTGGGACCTGAGCCATGGGGACAAATTAAATAGGGTTGGAACTTTCAAACAGGGCTCCCAATCTGACTCGCAGGGCTTACTTTCCCCAAAAATCAAGGGCTCAGCCATTTACAGATTTAAATGAAGGGCTCCAAAGACAAAATCTAGATAGGGCAGACCTGGCCCAGAAATTGTGCTGCCTAACCCAAGGGCTCAGAAGAATAAAAAAATCCCATAAACACAAGAACCCAGAAATTATTATACATCCCATATACATCACACCATGTACCCCATATACATCACAATATTTTCCTGGATCCTGTAAAGACAGGATCAGTGCTCAGTGTTATGAATAACAAGGCTGGGTTTTAGGCAGGGTGGATTATTAGAAAGAACATGAGATGTGTGGAAAAACAGAACTAGATTCCCATCACTGATGGCTGTGTGATCCTGGGTAAATCACTTCACCTTTGGGCCTCAGTTTTCCTATTCTCTTAACATGGAAACAGCTCACTTAATCGCAAATATGGAAACAAGATCTCTTGACAACAAAAATCTAAATTACATAGCATATACCTTAACAGCACAGAACCACCAGAGGTTGGTATTAAACCAACAACCGCAGGTAAGGTATTAAAATATTAAATAATAAATTAAATAAATTAATTAAATAATAAATAATAAATAAATATTAAAATATTCTCATTCTGCACAACCCAAAACTGAATGTCATTCCCAGAGTTGCTCAGTAACTTGAACCAAGCCCTGCCCGCCGCAGCCCCGGTGCTGGCAGCAGCTGCGGGATAGAGTATGATCTCCGCAACCCCCGGGAACTGTGCCCCCGCATCCGCACGCTGGATACCGACCCCTTCCTCCTCCAGGTTGAGGCGGCTCCTACCCACCCTGTGCCGGCTCAAGTGCCAGGGGTCCCGCCCCGGGGTCCCCTCTACTGCCCGCCGCCTCTCTGCCTCCGTCCCTGAGCTCTACGGCCCCTTGTCTGCCCTCCGCTGACCCTCAGGGACTCACCCGCTACTCCCCCATCCCGTTCCACTGGCCCCTAGAGAGTGTGAAGACTCCACGACCCAGGAAGCGCCACCCACGCAAAGGAGTACCCCGGGGAAAAGGCAGTTTACAGAGGCGCAGTGCAAGTGAGCATGGGCCAAAGCAGCCCGAAGTCCAACACCAGAGTTAATCTCTATTTCCCATAAGTATTTGCTCCTGTATCTTTGTGGTGTTTATCAACCCCCCCCCCCCAGTTCTTTTTGGTTTGAATTGACCAATCCAGCCTTACCCTAGGACCCCCAGAGCATTTTATTCAAAGAACACAATAAGGGCTTGTGCCCCAGGTGATACCTCCCTCTTCCTGCCTGCAGCCTTCCTTGACCCTCCGGCCTGGCTCCCAGGCCTTGAAGAATAAACTTGTCTATTTCTATTTTTTTGTGTGTGTGTGGTCTTTTGTTAAACCAAAAGAGCCACCTTTATCCATTATCCATATTACTTAGATAAGTCTAGCCAGAGGCCCCTTGTTTACCTATGACAAAACTAATAGGGTCCATGTTTAAAAGAATGAGGATGATACAAAAGTGAAGGTTAAGCAAAGCTTTATTCCGCACCAAGCATCAGAATTTTACTGGCTAGCCAGGGTCACTTCTCCGTGGAGAGGGGCCACGCCTAACTTCTCAGGCTAGCTTTTATAGGGCACCCCCCCCCCCAAATCACAAGCTGACTAGGGTGACTTAACTACCCAGAGTTCATTTACACTTCCATTGTATAGGGGGAAACCGCACCCCCAGCTGAGATCTGACCGGACTCATGGGGCTTACTGGTACTGCCCCTTCATTCTTGGTTTGCATCTAAATACCTCCCTGGATGCTCCCCAGTCCAGAGATTAAGGGGGTTAACTGATTGGGTGTCTCCCTCAACCTGGCTCGCCTTTGTTTTCCAGGGGCCATTTGTCCATAATACCTAGAGCTGTTTTTCTGAGTAAACAAGATGGCAGCTTGGATTTTAAAACAGGTCCTGGGTGCCTGGGTGACTCAGTGGGTTAAAGCCTCTGCCTTCCACTCAGAACATGATCTCAGGGTCCTGGGATCGAGGCCCACATCGGGCTCTCTGCCCAGCAGGGAGCCTGCTTCTTCCTCTCTCTCTCTGCCTGCCTCTCCGCCTACTTGTGATCTCGCTCTCTGCCAAATAAATAAAAAAACTTTTAATAAATAAATAAGTAAGTAAATAAATAAATAAATAAAACAGATCCTTAAAAAAACCAGACACAAACCCACCAAATTCCATTCTATGTCTCATAAGTGATCAGCCAAACTATTTGCCCCCATAACCAATCAGAATAAAATACCTGTAAATTTAACTTGGCCAAATTTTTCTTCTCCCACCATACGACCCTGAAATTTGACTTACTCCTAAGGTTAAACAAATATAGGAATGCCAAACAATCCTTCTCAAAACTTGGCTGACAATAAGGAAAGATATTTCTTGACCTTGCCACCCCAATCCTACTCCTGACACCCAGTTCCTTCTTGCCTTGTTAAACCTCCATTAAGAAAATGAGTTTCTCTCTTTAGTTTTCATTGTTTTGTTACCAGTGGGAAAGGCTACTGTTGTGTGAATGGAGTATTGATTCTTGGATTACCCACAAAAGATTTACCTGAGGATCCACGCTCCAATAAAGACAGCCAGAAAGAAAGTAGCAAGCCCAGAGAAGTTTATTAAGGACAGTACAGTTTGGAAAAGGGAGAGTGGGCAGGCAGGAGGTGGCAACTGCACCGGGGTTGGGGATGTATTTTCTTTGTATGTTTATAGAGGTTATGGATCATAGTGATGAGGAAACAGAAGGCTAGCTGAGAACAAAGAACAAACTGACACCCTGCAACCCACCACCCCACTCCTGGGTGAGATTTGTGTAACATTCTTCCAGGAAGCTCCCAACTACCTTAAAGTTAATGTCTTGCTAGAGAGAAAAACCACCTTAGTTTGACAGTGGCAGAGCCTCCAGTATCCTGTAGATCCTCTTCAGCACATAAAGTTCTTTCGAAAACCTCCTCCAACTCCCAAGTATATTAGCCATCCCTCATAACTCCTGTGAGCATCTCTTTCTGCCCATGAGCCCTGTCCCCATGCTTTAATAAACCACCATTTTGCACCAAAGGTATCTCGAGAATTCTTTCTTGGTTGTCAGTTCCGGACCTCACTGCACAGAATCTCACTACATTCCAAAACCACATCAGTTTTAGGACCCTCTCTAACAGAGGCTGTTTCTAATCATCCAAGGGACTCCACCTACCACTTGGGAGGAGGAATTTTGGCTTTACAAGGTTCTTGTTGCAACTATCCTGGCCACCTTTCCCTGTGGGGGGGGGGGGGGGGAGGATGCATGTCTTGAAACTGCAGTGGAAATATATTATAATGAAGCTATAGGTTACCCTGGGCAGAGATTAAAGAGGAGAGGCATGTTCTGCACCTGTGGCTCTGGGTCTGTCAGCCCTGGAGGGCTGGAAACCCTAAGGCTGGCTTGTTAAAGCCAGGAAGTCAGGATGTTGTTCCCTCAGGCTTCTAATGTGTCACCTATTTATCACGGCTCCTATCTAACTGCCTACTCTGTGAGCTCTTTCCTATTTGTAAACACACACACACACACACACACACACACACACACACACAGAGTTTTGTGACTAATATTTCATACATCTGCAGATCTTAAGATCAGAGCTGTTTCCCTATGGCTATAGTCACGCTCCCCCATTGCAGTAGTCAGCTCCCTTACTGCAAGAGGTTTTTTTTTTCTTCACTCAATAAACTTTATTTTTAGAGGACTCATAAAAAAATGCACATAAAGTACACAGTTCTACTATACCTGCCTCCTCCACACCGTTACCTCTCCTCCAGTTTCCCTATTATTAATGTTACCAAACCCAAGTTCGGTGGCCAGTCTCCCAAAAGGCCATTACTCAAGAGGTAAGTGTTTGACTGGAAAAGAATTTGAGCTTTATTGAGGAGGCCAGCAACCTGAGGAGAAGGTAAACTCTTGCTGAAAAGCCAACTTCAAGGTTTCTGCTGGCTTAGAGGTTTCTTAAGCAGTGTAGGGTATGGTGTAGGGTAGTTAATCAGCAAAAGGGGTGCAATAGCCTGCAGCAATTCTTGATTATGTCCAGACTCCACAATAACAACTACAAAAGTTATCGTAGGTGCGATGGAATTGTGTGAGGGGGCTCTGGTCCTTGTTCTCTGATGTGCAAGAGAACTCTGTTCTTTCTGCAAAGGAAAGCAACATCTACAGATATACAAAGGGAGGTCAGTAAAATCACTTGTGTGACCAAAAAAAAAAAAAAAACCATTTTGCTAAAAAATATTGCTGGGCTAATCAGAGAGCCAAGACTGTTTCAAACAGACTTGCTGGCTTCTGTGGCCTGGGAAAGTTCTGGTCCTTCACTCTTCAAGGCCAGTGGTTTGCAAATCTCAAGAAAGTAAATTACTCTGTTGCAGATCAAGGGACTTGGGTCACCAAGTAAGGAGTGTGTTAACTTGAAGCAAGTCAACCCTTAAGGCCAGCTGCTGTGCTGTTACACTAACATCTTGAAGTTGTACAGTATATTAGTTCCAATTGATGAACCCGTATTGATATGTTATTCCTAATTACAGAGCTTACAGTATAGTTCATTCTTTGTATTAGACATAATATTAGGTATCCACCATTGTAGCATCATAAGAAGAGTTTCACTGTCCTAAACATATCCTGTGCTCCACCTGTACCATTCCCCCTAAAACTCTGGCAAGGAATGATCTGTTTATTATTTCTATAATTTGGCCTTCTCTAGAATGTCATATACTTGTAATTATATACTATGTAGTCTTTTTAGATGTGTCTTTCATGTAGCAATATGCATTTAATATTCCTTCATGTCCTTATGGCTTGATAGTTCATTTGTTTTAACTGCTGAATAATGCTCCATGGTATGGATGTACCACAGTTTATGTATCCCTTCACCTGCTGAAGAACATCCAGTTTTGCTTCCAATTTTGGCAGCAAGTACAGTACCTGATCAGCCAACCCTCCAAGAGGAAATAGGTACGATCTAGCTCTGCACCTCTGGTTCTCTGATTCTACTCTGTCCCCAGGTGGTATTTGCCTGGCTTTGAAAAGTAAGGGACTAGATCTCACCTACAGACAATTGAACAACTGATGACCTTCAGGAGGTACAACTACCAAAACACCTAAAACAAACTCATACTTGAGTGAACACTAAGGACATATACCAAATATTGGGTCCCTAAAACTTCCTATTTCTAGAATATCAGGTTGGTGGTCAGCTGGCACTTTCACAGGCACATATTCCCTCTCATCTGCTTCTGCAGGATTATTGTGACTTGACATAGAGATCTGGTCTGGTAGTCCCAGGCCAGAGCCTTCTGGAAGCCTTAGGACATGTAGCCAGTATCACTGCGCATTGCATGAGTAGCTTCAAAAACCTCCCTTAGCAGAAGGAGGCCTGGTCACAACATACATTCTTGAGAGTATTATCTGGGTCGAGAGCCAGCATGGCTATGAGTCTGTCAAATGCTTCAACTAAAAGCTCAAGGGTTAACTAAAGAAGGTTTTTTTCTATACCTGAGGAAGAGATAAACATCCTTTCTTCTGTGCTTACAGGCAACCAAGGTCAACTGAATTTGAATAAATGCTTATGAATCTGTCTCTCCACTTAGATGGCAAGTCACTTGAGAAGAGGAACTATGTCATATCCAAGTACCAAAAGAAGAGCCTGTGTATAACTAATGATCATTCGTGGCTTGCTGATTTTTTTTTAATTTATTTGTCAGAGAAAGAGTGAGCACAAGCATGGGGAGCAGCAGGCAGAAGGAGAAGCAGGCTCCCTGCTGAGTGGAGAGCCCAATGTGGCCCTCCATCCCAGGACCCTAGGATCATGACCTGAGCTGAAGGCAGATGCTTAATTGACTGAGACACCCAGGTGTCCTGGCTTGCTGACCTTTGAAAAAAATAAGGAGCTAATGGCAATGAAGGCTGCCTTAGGCATACCAACAACATGTTTGAACCATAGGCTCCCTAAACATCTAAGACTTCACAGAGGTATGAAAATGATGAAATGATGTGAGTAGTGGAACTTGTGTTTCAGCCCAGCTTAGAATTCTAAACTTCAATGCAGTTAGAAAATATCTTCACCTCTTTTCATTTTTCTTAGCAGACTGGACTCCCTAAGTCCAAGATATTTCAGACAAGTCTAAAACTGTTTGCCTTCTAGGATCCCGAGAAATTTTCTCATAGACATTATAGGAGCAGGCTCTGCAACGTCTTAAACCTAATTCAATGGTGTAAATGTTCTTTAACATTTATATTGACAATTCCAAGCGAATGACTGCCTGACATGTAAAAATAAAACACAAAAATTCCATATATTCCTTATATTCCATGTGGAGTACAAGGGAGTCAGCCACGGATATAAATCATTGTAGGCCAAAGACAGCCATTAAGACATCCAGCATGGTATGAAAGTTACTGTACCTCTCAGAGCAGAGTAGTTCAGACAGCTGAGTATTTTCTTTATGAATGTGATTGGCATGAATTTGCAAACATGAGTAATCTCGAAGGCAAACATCAGACACTGTGTATAGAGGTCAAAGCACTTTGACCTACATTCCTTTATCATATTGTGTGAATTATTAAGGTGAACCTGGGGACATCAAGGCACAGAGAAATGAAGCTACTGACTCAGAGCCTCAAAGAAAGATGGACACGTACTGGGAATGAGTCCCTATTCACACTTCTACAGCATTTGGCCTGAAAGGGACCCAGGAATCATTTGAAAAAATACCTCCCAAACTTTTTTTTTAAGTAGGCTCCATGATGAGTATGAACTCACAACATGGGTCTTGAACTCACAACCCTAGGATCAAGACCTGAGTTGAGATCAAGTGTCGGATATTTAGGGGGCACCTGGGTGGCTCAGCCAATTAAGTGTCTGCCTTCGGCTCAGGTCGTGATCCCAGAGTCCCAGGATTGAGCCCCATTCCCTGCTCTGCCCCTCACACTGCTCATGCTCTCTCTCACTCTCTCTGTCTCTCTCTCAAAATAAATAAAATTTTTAAAAAAATCAGATGTTTAACTGACGGAGCCACCCAGGTGCCCCTCAAACTTTAATGTACCAACAAGTCACCTGGACATCCTGTTAAAAGAAAAACTCTAGGGGCGCCTGGGTGGCTCAGTTGGTTGGGCAACTGCCTTCGGCTCGGGTCATGATCCCGGAGACCCGGGATCGAGTCCCACATCGGGCTCCCTGCTCGGCAGGAAGCCTGCTTCTCCCTCTCTCACTCCCCCTGCTTGTGTTCCCTCTCTGGCTGTGTTTCTCTCTGAAAATAAATAAAAAATCTTAAAAAAAAAAAAAAGAAAAAAAAAAGAAAAACTCTAAGTAGTTTGTGTCAGGGGCCCAAGATTCTGCTAATAGCTATAACAAGCTATAGTTGATGCTGATGTTGCTGGTCCACAGACCATACTGGGAAGTGAAACCAAGCAGCATTTTTTGTTTGTTTGTTTTTGTTTTTGTTTTAAGATTTATTTATCTATTTTAGAGAAAGAGTGGGGGGGGCGGCGAAGGGAGAAAAAGAATCTCAAGCAGACACCTTCCTGAGCCCAGAGTCTGATGCAGGGGTTGATCTCATCACCTTGAGATCATGACCTGAACCAAAACCAAGAGTTAGATGCCTATCCAACCATGCCACCCAGGCACCCCTACTGCAGTGGTTTTAAAACATGATTATACACTAAAATTACCCTGGGGTTTCCTTCTTTAAATTACTGATAATTCTGATGTCTGGGCCTCACTACCAGAGATTCTGACTCACTGGACTAGAGATTAGCTCAGGCGTTAGTTTCTCTGTTTTGTTTGAGGTTTTTGTTTTGTGTTTGTTTGTTTGTTTGTTTTGCTTTTTTTTTTTTAAAGATTCCCAAGGAGTTTTCTAGTTTTCAGCCAGGGTTGCAAATCACTGTCCAAGGTTATCGATTTTATTTAACTGATAAGGCAACTCATAGAGTTTGACTTATCTAGATTGTCAGTCAAACACAGAACTGGTCCTAGAATTCTGATACTGGACTCAGTTCTACGCTCAAGGTTCATTTCCTCAAGTCAGAACCCTGTCCATTCAAAATGAGTTTCCCTCTTTACTTTTCATTGCTCTTTCCTATTTGTAAATGCACACAGAAACACACATACACATAGACATATTTACACACTATACTGGCTGTCTCCTTAATGCTGTTGCCTTGTGAGTTCATGGGTCTGTTTATGCCAAAGACACAGTGGTCAAGAGTCTGCATACTTAATGAGCTAAGTCAGAGCCCCACAGAACCAGGACAGCTGCCAAATTCATAGTGATCACAAGATAAACCCTTGCTCTGTTTCTCTGACAGAGTTACTAGGTGTCAAAGGGGAAGGGGACTAAGAGGTTAAAACATTCATTTATAAAGTAAATAAGTTTTGGAGATATAAAGTACAGCATAAGGAATATAATCAATAATATTGTAATAACTTTGTATCATGACAGATGGTATAGAATCACCATGGCTAGATCATCATGTAATGTAGATAAACGTTGAAACTAATACACCTGAAACTAGTACAATATGTCAACTATATTTCTATTAAAAAATAGTATTTTATGTGCAGTAATTTTATGCACACAAATTCCAAAACCACACTGCTGTTAGTGCATTCAGCCCTTTTAACTTTTATTTCAGTAGTACCTTACATTTCCATCCCTTTATTCCAGAGTTAGGTTAGAGCTGGTGCCTTGCAGAAAATGTTTGCACCTGAAAACTCAATTGGTCTGCTAGAAACATCCCATCTGGTACAGAATTAGGAGACAGATGAGAAGTGATCGCCTTTCCAAAATCTCTTCTCCCCAACACAGATCAGTCCCTCCAAGGGAAGGGCTGGGTGACTCCTGCCCAAGAGGCTTCACCATGCTCCATGTGTGGGCATGTCCAGGGTTCCCTGACTTGGTCCTAAGGTGGGAAGATCTAGATTGCCCTGGCCTGAGGATCACAGGAGAGCACCTGCCCTAGCAGCTGCACAGTCAGAGACATGACATAATTCCCCAAATTAGAATGGGGAAGGGCTCCTTCCTAGAGGTTAATGTGGACTGCCCCCTGCATAGATGGAGGGACTTGTCACATATAATGATAGTAACATCCACAGTTATTGAATACTCTTCAGTGAGACATGCTTTCCATGTGTTATTCCATTTCACTTCATCACAACCCCATGAAGAAAGATCTATGACTATCCTGATTCCATAGGTAAGAAATTTTGGCTTAGAAAGGTGAGCCAGGGCACCTGGCTGGCTCAGTCAGAAGAGCACGCAACTCCTGATCTCAGGGTTGTGAGTTGGAGCCCCATGCTGGGTGTGGAGATTACTAAAAATAAATAAATAAGTATACTTAAAAAAAAAAAAAAAAAGGTGAACCAAACAGCCCGTGATGACACAGCTAGTAAGTGGCAAAGCCCAATATTGAAACCAGTGTGATTGTTGGTGGTCTTTATCACTGTGTCTTGCATGCACAAAAGCAAATGAAGGTGAAATATCTTAATATGCCCAAGTTGGGGAGGAGTGAAGGGAATCTCAGGAAAAAAAGTCCCATTGGTCCCATATCTGGCAACATGGACTGTTCTGTGATGGAGCTTTTCCCCCTTGTACAATGCAGAACACATAGCCCTATAATAAGTGAGACGGTGTATGTCTACCTGATGGAAGGGGAGCAATCCCCTTCCATCAGGTAGTTCTGTCAAGGGAACAGGCCTAAGAGGTTCTTTCTAATTCCTTAGGTTTGCTTACCTCCAGATAACACAAGGTTTGTCTAATAGCCACTCTCCCCTTTAAGTGAACTTACGCTCCCATAGTGGGCCAGCGCAGCCATGTCCCCTTTCCTTTGTTCCTTTAGGTAGTTCTACTTTCCATTTCTATGCTCCTATTTTGCTTAGAGTTACTACCTAATTCTATAATTATAGTAAACTCAGGGAGTGGGATTCTTATTATTTAAGTAATCTTGATTTGTTGGGTTTGGAAATGAATACACGGATATAAACTATATGTGGTCATGTCAGGAGGGCCAGCATATTCTTCTAGGAACTAGGAATGGACAGATGTGGTCTACTTCAAGTTAACTGAGGTAATTAACTTCAGTGAAAAAAGCAGACATTTTCCCCAAACCTCATGCAATTTATAATCCACTGAGAAAAACAATAAAACAAGTATGCAGTCAATTAAAAGTCAGTTTTCTCCAAAAAGAAGTTTGGAATTTAATTTGTCAAACTGTTCCAAGCATCTCTTGTTTTATGCCATTTGGTTTAAAGCACTATGAATTCAGTCATTTGTTGGTAGTAATCAAGAAACATGAAAAGGTTGCTATATGATCTGGGAGACCATCAGTAGAAGTTACTTTTGAGTATGACATTTTATTAAAAGACATTGTACACCAAGTAATGTTTTTAAAAGGAAGAAAAGTAAGGAAACAATGTTACTGTTTTTTCATTTTTGTATTTGTTTTGGGGGAGGATGTATTAATTTCCTACTGTGGCTATAACTAATTACCACAAACTTGACCATACAAGTTTATCCTCTTATAGTTCTGGAGGTCAGAAGTCTGAAACGGGTTTCCCTGGACTGAAATCAAGGTGCTGACAGAGCCACACTGCCTCCAGAAGCTCTAGGGAACAATACTTTTTGTATCTTTTCCAGCTTCTAGAAGCTCCCCACATTCCCAGGTAGGGATCTGTAATCTACAAGATTACAAATCCCCAAGGAATTAACAGAAATACCTGGTAGGGTTTTGGATTTCTACTGAAATTCTACAGAAATTGCAGGGAAGCAAACTTTATATCATTGAGGGCAAGCATCAAAGTCAAGTAGAAGCCATCTTCCCAAATTCTTTATCACTGAAAAAAGAGATCAGATTTAACAAGAATGATATTTTAAAGTACTTGTGTTGGGGAAGCATGCTGTGCAGCACTAAAATGAGTTTAACCACTGCCAATTCTCCCAGAGTGAGAAATATTGAAGGTAAATAATTGTTGGATAATTAGTCAATTCTTTATCAGGCAACTCTTCCTAGGTATATTATATATCACTTGCACCCAGAAAGCAGTGTTCATTGATGCAAAATAAATTCCTGGATTATGTGATGTGTCTGTGTGGTGTGTGTTTGACAATCTCCAGAGAGTAGGGTTACTAAAGTGTCTTATAACCCAATACCGTCTCTCTATCCCTACTCTGGGAGAGATCTCCACACTTC
The DNA here is from genome assembly GCA_004023965.1 of Spilogale gracilis. Classification (NCBI taxonomy): domain Eukaryota; kingdom Metazoa; phylum Chordata; class Mammalia; order Carnivora; family Mephitidae; genus Spilogale; species Spilogale gracilis. The sequence goes on from PITA01012615.1 coordinate 14,792, forward strand.
TCAGGGCTCAGTAACACTAAAGTGTGGGACAGCCTGGATGTTTGCAAAGAATGACAACAAGCAGCAAATCTAGGAAAGTAGATGCTCTTTAGTATTGAAAATGCTACTGCCAGAAGTGCCCGCATAGCTTAGTCAGTTAAATGTCCAACTCTTGATTTTGGCCTGGGTCATGATCTGGGGGTAGTGGGATCCGGCCACAAGTTGGGCTCCACGCTCACAGCAGGATCTTGGGATTCTTTCTCTCCCTAAATAAATGCTCTCTCTAAATAAATAAATAAAATCTTAAAAATGCTATTGCCAGACTCATACATGAATATCACCAGGCATTAACAAGTGGTCTCTTTAAACTGACAGCTGAACTTCATGAGTTTGTTATTCCCATGCAAATGACTGAACCTCATTGGTGTCCTTAGTCACCCCCACTCAAGAATTTATCCAAGTGCCTAAGGGGTGTCTCTTATGTACCCCTAAATCAGGCCAAGCCACAAGGCTTGCTGTTCACTATTGTTAAGCACTCTAGCCCAGGTCCTTACTAACAGCAGCCTATACACTACTGCAGTCTCCAGCTCTTTGGAGATCACCCTAGCCACCAATGTCTCCAATCCTATGATGCTTTGGGCACTGGAACTGCATTGGGACTAAGGCCCCTACCTGAAGCCTGCCCAACTTGATAACTCACCCTCAGTCTGAGTCCACAGCTCCGTAGCTTGTCCCTAGCCAGGCCAAATGTGATACAGCCACCTCCACTCTGGAGTCCATGCTGAAGGGAGTAGGCCTTCTGAGACATTTCCTTTGATATCCACCCTTTCACACAGGTCTCCTCCTGAACTCCAGTACCATCCCCAACTCCCCTTTATCGGTATTCAACCATTTCTTTCCCACCCGAAGTCGACCCTCTATGTCTTTCAGGCTGTGCTCTGAAGACTAATTCAAATAAATTAGGTATATACATGAGGGTGTTATTTATAGCAGTGATTTGGGGGAGGGGCATAACAGGGAGAGGATTTGGGGCCTTGGAGCAAAAAGAAAAAAGTGCTCTGCCAACTAATGGACGTAATTTTTTTTTTGGTCACAATTGCTGGGTGCTCCTGACAGCTAGTGGTTATAAATAAGGATGCTTCTTAAACATCACTAGACAGCTTCCTACAACAAAGAATTATCTAGCCCAAATGTCTATAGTTGCCAAGGTTGAGAAACCCTGCCTTACACCTATTTCTTAAAGGAGTTATTACTTAAGTTTCGGTTTCTCAAGCTGATTTTAGGTCAGTTGCCATGTTTCACTTTCTATTTCCTTTTTCCCTAGTTGCTGTGTGTTACATCTCGATAAGAATAAATCAAGGGGAGCTTGGGTGGCTCAGTTGGTTAAGTGTCTGCCCTTAGGCTCAAGTCATGATCCCACATCAGATCCACACAGGACTCCCCACTTGGCGGTGGAAATCCTGCTTCATCCTCTTCCTCTGCCTGCCACTCCCCCTACTTGTGCACTCTCTCGTGCTCTCTCTTTCTGTCAAATAAATAAATAAAATATTTACCAAAAAAAGAATAAATTCAAAAGACAATGCACTACTGATTTTCTCAGCAACACACCCAATCCAACTTTCTGTGAAAAGAAAGATTGATCTACAAATTCCATCTAATAATTTCAACATGCTCAACACTCACTTAACAGGTCTTTGTTTCCTCAATCCTGAAAATGTATATTCTTTAAATTTTTTACAGGTGGTTTTTGTTTTTCTGAATTTGAATTCTTAACAATTATGCAGATGACCAGAATTTCTTTTTCCTTTGATGTTTACCTCTGATTGCTTAGTTACTATTCATTTAAACCTTAATAAGCAAAGACAATCTCTTGACCCAGATACAGCTAAGAGAAAGGAAGAGAAAGAAATGGGAACAAGGAAGGAAAAACATGATCAACACACTGGAAATTTTTTTCAAACATTGGAGCACTATCAAATTTTTAAAAATCCTAAGTAAGAAGGAAATTCTGGGTTTATTTTTCTACCCATACTAAACCATTCATTACCTTTTTTAAAATGTGGCTTCCTGCTTCAGAAAAACATTACAATTGCCGTTAGACCCCCCCATAGTACCTCTCAGACCTCAATTCTTATGACTTTTTCCCTCTCTTCCCATTCCAGCCACACCATCCATGAAGGCCGAATGTGCTCCACCTGCAGGGGTTTGCATTTACTATTTCCCAGGCCTGGAATTTTCTTCTTGCCCAGCTCCATATCTACAGTGCTCACGCCTCATCCATTTCAGAATTTTGCCCAGTTGCCTCTTTCTTAGTGAAACCAGCTATTACCAACAAATTTATACTAGCAAAAAACACCTTGCCCTCCTAACCTCCCTGTACTTGATCTCCATAGCACCATCTGATATATGTTTCATTTGTTCTTTACTATTTTTATCTCCCATACTAGAAGATAACTGCATAAAAGTAGGTCATCTATCTTCATCATTATTATACTGAGTGTACCTTGAACAATGTCTGGTTCTTAGCAGCTGTCCAATATAATTTGTTGAATGACTGAATGAATTGAAGGGGAACAAAAATCTAGGTTTATTGGTATTTGGCATTTTCTGCTTAGCTTCCCAATACCACCCCGATCTTTACTAGAATCTTATTATAACAAGTACGGTTGGCAAGGGCACAGAAGCCAATCGTTCTCACACAATTGTGAGCGGAAACGCATAAATCTCTTTTCAAAGCTATTCTACAATACCGAACAACTTCTAAGGTGACCCCAAAATTTCCTTAAATTTACCCAACGGAAATAATGGCACGGGTGTACAGCATTGTACCCTTTTTTTCAATGAAGACGGGAAGCAAGGACTTCAGTTTCAGCTTAGGATGCGGAAAGCTGGAAAGAGCATCGCTGCCACCCTTACAACAAAAATAACGCTGAGCAATCTCCCGTCGTTTTACTTAAAAATAAATCAACGAGGTTGCTCGAGCACCACGCAGGCTTAGCGAGAGAGATGAGACTGCAGGCCAAAGTCCAGAAGGCCAGCTGCAAATTCCACACAGAATCGCGCGGAGCTCTGCAAACACGCACCCCGCCGCCCCGGAGGGATTCTCAGCCGAGCTGGGGCCCCACTCAGCTCTAGCAGAAGTTTCCGTTTCCTGGAGCTGGACTCTGCCTAGCCCAAGATCAGATTCACTTTCCAGCTTCGTTTTCCCGCTCTGGTCCTGCATTTAACAAAGCCGACGCCTGGGCAGCGACCTAGCGCGGCAGAGGCCGGGCGAGAAGCGCCCACCGCCCACCCGTCCTCCCCGCGCACGCGCACGCGCACACGCCCGGCAGCGCGCGCGCCCCGCCGCTCGGCTCCGTAGGCTAGGATCCCACTTCTGAGGAGAAAGCCCGAGGGGTCTGCCGCCTCCCGGGGTTACCCGCAGCGCCCTACCGCCATGAGGTAAGGGCATTCCTGGCATCCACCCCCAGACTGCGTAGGCCTTTGTTTCAAGCGGGTTTTGTTTTTTTTTTCCCATCCTGTTGCCAGCACAGAGCCGCGGCCCTTCAAGGGGCCGAGCCCCTCGCGCCCCACAGCCGGGCGTCGGCTTTGGGGTGCCCCTCGAGAGCCGGGTCCCGGTCCTGGGCGTCTGGAATCGGGCCTGGCTGGGAGAGTGGCGGAGCGTGCACTTCCCTGGAGCCCGGACCCTCCCGGGCGTCGGCGGTGGGGACAGTCCAGCCGGGGTCCGGGGTGGAGGGGTGGTGCGGCGGGGAGGCTGGCGACGCGCCCCGGGAGCCTGCGCATTCGCGGCGGCGTTTGCTTGGCGGACGCCCCCGGGGCCATTCCGGGAGGCTTCTACGTGGCACGCGTCTCCAGAGAGCCGTCGTCTCCCTCCCCTTCCCAGGACGGCAGCTGACATTCCCTCGATGTGGGCAGACATGATTTGGCCGCAGACCTGCAGTTGTCACCTAGCTCGGCTACTGCCATTTTGCCTTTCTGATTTCTAGGGCTAAGTTCTTCCCTTCTTGTGAGCTGCCTTTGTACCCGGTCCAGATTCCTATTATTCCGACCAATTCACTCTTTGGTGGGGGAGTGGGAGTGGGGTGGCCTCTTCTGTCTCCTTTTCTGCCTGATGGCAGTGGGGTCCTTTTCTCACCCGCTTTGTATCCTCAGGGGCTGGCACCCTACCCTGTGCGTGGTGAGTGAGCCGTCAGTTAGTAAACTAGGGGGTGAGAGGATAAGCTCTTGGGCTCCCGAAGGAGATGGCCCTTTCTTCTAAATCCTGATTCTGAAAACCTACTAGTTGGGTGACCCCAAGCGAAGTTGCTTAAACTCTGAGTCTGTTTCTTATCCGTACAAATCATTGACCTCCAAATCTTAGGACTATGAGGTTAGTTGATTGCTTATTACTTAATGTTTGCAAAGGTTGTTTATTATTATTTCAAGTAAAAAGGAAATTTAATAAGCGCTTCACTTCTAACATCTGTAAGAAGGGAAGGAGGTATCAGGAAGGTGCCTGAAGAAATGAGGAAGAAAAGGGGGGTGCACTGTATGGTTTGCAGGATGGACTGGAAAAGGGGTGGACCCACCTGGGGATTGTCTCCCAAGGACGATGGAAGACTGCTCCTTCTTGGCAAAATCCCGAAAATTCTCTAAAGATAAATGTTGCCTCTTCACACTTTGTGCAGGCTTCCCAGAGAGAGTTTAAAAATTAAGCAAAGTTTGAAAAGTAAAACTTCTGGTGGCATCCAGATGGGTATAAATTCCAGAGTCTGGGCAAGGCACTTCAGTGACTGACTGAATATCCCTTTGAAATCTCACAGTCACATTCATATTACCTGAGGCAGCCCTTTCATCCTTCTTGAGCTGGGCTGGTGTAAACCATCACAACAGAAACTGATGTTCATTTTACTCTATGGATGGACAGGGGGCTGGTAAGCCCATTTGCCATGGATCTCGGCAGGCTATTTTTTGTTTTATTAACATCTAATGTATTATTTGCTTCAGAGTTACAGGTCTGTGAATCATCAGTCTTACAAAATTCACAGCACTCACCACAGCACATACCCTCCCAGTGTCTATAACCCAGCCACCCTGTCCCTCCACCCTCACCCCCTAAAAACCCTCTGTTTCTGGAGATTAAGAATCTCTTATGGTTTGTCTCCTTCCCAATCCCATCTTGTTTCATTGTTTCCCTCCGTACCCCCACAACCCCCCAGACTGCCTCTCAAATTCCTCATATCAGAGAGATCATATAATTGTCTTTCTCTGATTGACTTATTTTGCTTAACATAATACCCTCTAGTTTTATCCACGTCATTGCAAATGGCAAGATTTCGTTTTTTGATGGCTGCATAGTATTCCATTGTATCTGTATCTACCACATCTTCTTTAACCATTCATCTGTTTATGGACATCTAGGTTCTTTGCATAGTTTGGCTATTGTGGACATTGCTGCCATAAACATTCGGGTGCATGTGTTCCTTCATACCACTACATTTGTTCTTTAGGGTAAATACCCAGTAGCACAATTGCTGGGTTGTAGGGTAGCTCTACTTTCAACTTTTTGAGGAACCTCCATACTGTTTTCCAGAGTGGCTGCACCAGCTTGCATTCCCACCAACAGTGTAGGAGGGTTCCCCTTTCTCCGCATACTTGCCAACATCTATCGTTTCCTGACTTGTTAATCTTAGCCATTCTGACTGGTGTGAGGCGCTATCTCATTGTGGTTTTGATTTGTATTTCCCTGATGCCGATTCATGTGTCTGTTGGCCATTTGGATGACTTTTTTGCAGAAATGTCTGTTCATGTTTTCTGCCCATTTCTTGATTGGATTATTTGTTCTTTGGGTGTTGAGTTCTTTATAGATTTTGGATACTAGCCCTTTACCTGATATGTCATTTGCAGATATCTTCTCCCATTCCTGTCAGCTGTCTTTTGGTTTTGTTGACTGTTTCCTTTGCTGCAAAAAGCTTTTGATCTTGATAAAATCCTAATAGTTCATTTTTGGGATCTGGGCAGGCTGTTAAGAGGATGTCTTGCCCATGATTTTGGTGCAGTTACACCAGAGAAAGGAACAACTACCAAGGGACAATCATACCAGTTTCCCAATCAGGACCATGGAAAACAGTCCAAAACTTATTTTCAAAATCCAAATGTGAAGCCAGACAGAGTACATGCCAAGATACTAAGACAAGTGGGATAGGGAAAACTAAAATGGGAGAAAGCAAGAGGTGAAAAACTAGTAAGAATTCTTTCATCTGGAATCCAGGTGCTTTTTATGCTAAGCCTATACCTCTGGGCTGGACATGCCAGAAACTGCCAGCATACAATTGCATTCATTCAACAAATATTTATTTATTGAGCTTAGATTGCAGGGACACAGTGCTGTGGACCCAGTAATGAAAAATGTAAAATCAGATCAAGGTCCCTATTGTTTTGAGGTTTACATTAAAATGGGGGTAATAGATTAACAATAGATAACTGAGTAAATAACACAATTGAGAAAGTATTAAGAGTTACAAGGAAAATAATGTAATGGCTTAAGATATTTTGGAGATGGCTATTTTAGATATTTCTACTATGGGTAACCTCCTAGGTAGAGAAGGTTGGAGCTGAGTTACAGGAAAGAGCTAGTCATGCAGAGATTTAGGAGCAGAACATTCCCAGGATAAAAACAACAGATTCAAAGTCCTTGAACTTGGTATGTTCAAGATAGGAAAATCAGAATGTCCAAAACACAGAATGAAGAGGAGAGTAGGAGGAGAAAACGTTGGACAGATAGATACGGCCAAGTCCTTTAGGGACCTGTAGGACGTGGCAAGGGCTGGATTAATACCCAAGGGTGTTGGGAAACCTTTGGGAGATTTTAAGCTGGAGACTGACATCATCTGGTTTACATTTTCAAAAGTTTAATAGGACTTTGATGGGATCAAGAGCCAAAGTTGGAGGACGAGATTTTTGCCCCAGCTCAAAGAAAAGGTAATTGTGGTTTAGACTAGTAAAACGGAAAGTGAAGAAAGTGGATGGATTTGAAATTTATCTGGGTGTTAGATTTAACAGGACTTCCGATTGGATTGGATAAGAGGTTGAAAGAAGAAGAATCAGAGTACTCCCAGATTCTTTGGCCTATGAAACTAAAAGGTTCCAAAAAAGACTTAGGGAGGAACAAGCTCAAGAAATACAGATTTCTGGATTGCATATGTTTATTTGAGATGCCAATTGAACTTCTACTGAAGTCATTAAGTCTTGAATTCAGGGGAGAGATCAGAGATAAGGCTATAAATATGGAATGCTTTTATTTTTTCAATCACTACTACTAATTGTGCAATTAATTCAGTTCTGTAACTTCTGTCACTTTTGGCTATTAGGACAACCCCTTTCCAGTTCCTAAAGACTCTGTCTGGTTCAGTTTAAAACATCATCTAATATTTAACTTAAAGTACTCTTCTCTTCCTTTCCAGTTCGCACCAAATATCGATGTAAGTGCTATACAGAAAGGGAAATGTGATCCACTTACTTTAGGATGACTGGCAAGGTCAGGTGCAGCTTTAGCTAAGGTGGTCAAGGATACACCCCTTTGAAGAGCTGACATTTGAGCCAAGACCAGAATTGTGAGAGTTAAGTAAGCCATAGTACTCTCTTAGGAAGAGTTCACAAAGTGAGGGACTAAAAAGCAGCATGCAGATGCCCTGAGATGGATACATACTTGGCAGAAGAAATAACAATTTGTTTAAAGGCCTGTATGGTTAGAGTGCATGCAGTGAAAGGAAAGTTGTACAAAATGAGACTAGAGAAGTAGACATGGGCTGGATGACAAAGGGCATAGCAACCATGGTTAGGAGTTTTAGGCTGGAGATAAAGTTATGAATATTAATAATGTATAGTTTCACTTCAGCTTCATGTTCCATCTTTCTTGCAGTTATCCCTGCCTCTCTCCCACAAGCATTATTTTCTCCCTTACTACTGGATCATTCCCCTGACATTATAATAACATATCATTAAGTTATTAAAAATATTGTGGTTAAAAATTATTTTGATATTTTCCTCAGTCTTCTTCCAGATATAGCTCCATTTTTCTATTTCCTTCGTCGTAAAATTCCTTGAGAGAGTGGCCTCTTTTCCTCATATCTACTTCTTTACCTTATATATTTCCCCCACACACTCCAGTAATGTTTTTTTGTTTGTTTTAAAGGTTTTATTTATTTATTAGAAAGAGGGAAAGGGAGGATGGGGCGCGAGGGTCAGGGGAGGAGAGGAAAAATGAGAAGCAGACTCCCTGCTGAGTAGGGAGCCCAATGTGGGCTTGATCCCAGGACCCCAAGATCGTGACTCGAACCAAAGGCAGATACTTAACCCACGGAGGTACCCAGGCACCCTCCAGTAACATTTTCATCCCTGCCTTTCTAGTGAAACACTTATCATGGTCCCCCACATTTTTACTCCTGCTAAACAGTGATCTCTTCTCTGTCCTCAATTACTCAATCTCCTAGAATCATTTTACACATTGAATACTCATCTCTCTTAAAATATTTTCTTTCCTTAGGCCTTCATTGATATCAGGTTTCTTAGCTTTCTAACTCCCTCACTGATGATTCTTTCTTTGCCTCCTTTTCTGGTCTTTCTTGTCTACGTGACTTTTGGAGTATCTTACAGCTTAGTTTTTGACCCTCTTCTCAGTCTATGCTCACTCCTTAGGTAATTTCATTCTAGATCTTGTGGATTTAAAGTCTGCATCCGCATATCTCTGACTCCCGATTGTATATCCTTAGTTCTAACTTCACTCCTCCTCATCCCCAGTATCGTATTCATTAATATCCACCTTCATACTTGGCATCTTCACTTGAATGTATAATAGACATCTCAGAATTAACAGTGTTACATACCCAGTGTTACTTAGAAGACCTTGCACATAAAATGGTCTCAGAAATAAATATTTTCTTGCCCTTCCTTCCCCGCTTTATCTTCCCAGTTTCAGAGATAGTGTTTCTAGTGTGCCCTGCAGAGATTACACTGCCTTGCACAAAGGGAGCTCAGCAAATATTTGTAACCCCAGAGGTCAGAAGGATGTGGCACTTATATAAAATCTGTTAAGCTTACTAAATTTCCTTATGCATTTTCCCTACCTTTCTGGAAATCTGTTACTCTCCTTTATCTATCTTAAACTTAATGCTTTTCCCCATCTCTTGGTATAGCAGTTACTATCCATTTCTGTGCCTTTTCTCTCTGTGAGGTTTCCTTTCTTCCACTCTTCTCTCTCTTCCTTCCTCCCTCTTTCTTTCCCTTCCTTTCTTCCTCTGCAAAAATGATATATTGGCGTGGCTTCTGTGTCTTCTTCAGTGTACCCCTTTTTCTTCTCACCTCCTCTCCTTTCCTACCCATAATATAGAAATGGAATTTTTATATTATTGACTATATATATTTATTATTCTTAATTTTCAAGGCAAGTAAATAAAACGTTTAAAATTCCCTTCTGTAAAAATTGGAGGCAGTTGTGGGTTAGTGACTACCAAAAGGAAATAGATATCCTGTCACATAGAGAACGCTGTCATCTCTTAAGAACGGCTTTTGCAATAAATAATGAGAATATTTCTAGAATTTAACTCTACACCAAGGAAACCAGTATAAAGATATAGGGGACTAGTACTTGAACTAGAAGATCAAATAAAAAGTAGAATGGTTGTTAAACATAAAATGGTATATAAGGTTTAAAGATTATTGCCTTCATTTCCTCAAAATTAAAAAGAATTTTATTTTTGACAGTGGAATTCCTAAGGACTCCTTGAAGGCCATTTTGTTGGAATTAGAATGTCACTTTACATGGAATTTACTTAAGGAAGACATTGATCTGTTTGATGTGGAAGATACAATTGGGCAACAGCTCGAATTTCTTACCACAAAATCTAGACTTACTCTTTATAACCTATTGGCCTATGTGAAACACCTGAAAGGCCAAAATAAAGATGCTCTAGAGTGCCTGGAACAAGCAGAAGAAATAATCCGGCAAGAACATTCAGACAAAGAGGAAATACGAAGTCTGGTCACTTGGGGAAACTATGCCTGGGTATATTATCACATGGACCATCTCAAAGAATCTCAGAAGTATATAGACAAGATAGGGAATGTTTGTAAGAAATTGTCCAGTCCTTCTGACTACAGGTTGGAGTGTCCTGAGATTGACTGTGAAAAAGGGTGGGCACTCTTGAAATTTGGAGGAAAGTATTACCAAAAGGCTAAAGTGGCTTTTGAGAAGGCTTTGGAAGTTGAACCTGACAATCCAGAATTTAACATCGGCTATGCCATCACAGTGTATCGGCTGGATGATTCTGACAGAGAAGGGTCTATAAAGAGCTTTTCCCTGGGGCCTCTGAGGAAAGCTGTTACCTTGAACCCAGATAACTCCTACATTAAGGTTTTTCTGGCACTAAAGCTTCAAGATGTACATGCAGAAGCTGAAGGTGAAAGGTATATTGAAGAAATCCTGGACCACATATCATCCCAACCATATGTCCTTCGTTATGCAGCCAAATTCTACAGAAGAAAAAATTCTTGGGAGAAAGCTCTGGAACTTTTGAGAAAGGCTTTGGAGGTGACACCAACCTCTTCTTTCCTGCATCACCAGATGGGACTTTGCTATAGGGCACAAATGATCCAAATCAAGAAGGCCACACGCAACAGACCTAAAGGAAAAGATAAACTGAAAGTTGATGAGCTGATTACATCTGCTATATTTCATTTCAAAGCAGCTGTGGAAAAGGACTCTATGTTTGCATTTGCCTACACGGATCTGGCCAACATGTATGCTGAGGGAGGCCAGTATAGCAATGCTGAAGATGTTTTCCAGAAAGCCCTTCGTCTGGAGAACATAACTGATGACCACAAACATCAGATCCACTATCACTATGGCCGCTTTCAGGAATTTCACCGTAAATCAGAAAGTACTGCTATCCACCATTATTTAGAAGCGTTAAAGGTCAAAGACCGGTCATCCCTACGCACCAAATTGACAAGTGCTCTGAAGAAATTAGCTATCAAGAGACTCAGTCACAGTGCCTCAGATGTGCAGAGTTTAAGTGCCCTAGGGTTTGTTTACAAGCTGGAAGGAGAAAAGAGGCAAGCTGCTGAGTATTATGAGAGGGCCCAAAAGGTAGATCCAGAAAATGAAGAATTCCTCACTGCTCTCTGTGAGCTACGACTTACTATTTAAATACATACTCTAGGAAATTAGTTCTAAGCTTTTCTTTCCATTTTGGGCCATTATGCTTTTTTATTATTTTAATCCATTGTTCATTATAGAGCCAATTTTTTTTGAATGGTTATGTACCAAGCATTATGCTAAATACTTTATATATACATAATGATGAATTTTTGCTCTTTTTTTTTAACTTAAACTAGTATAATCCATTGAGAAACAAACATATCAGCTATTGTAACTTTTGGCTATTTATACTCTTTATCTCTGCCATTTATAATAACTTCCTATTAAATTTTGCCAAATTTTCCATATTACACAATGAGTATAATTCTGCATAAAGCCTGACACCTAGGTCAGGAATACTCTCGAGTGCAAAATTATATTAGTTAAGCTCTTAACTATGTAACTTGCAAAAGATGGACCCTTCCAGTTATAGATGTTTTGACTTTAATGAGAATATTTAACCGTCAACCTGATAGTCACCCAAAGAATCCTCTTCGTTGAAAGAAAAAAGTTCATAATAACACAAAGTTTGTCATCTGTGGTAACTTCAGTAAAAGGAGAAAAAAACTAGAATAGGAAAAAAAAATTCATTAAAGACAGAGCTTAAGGGACCCATGAGAAATCATAAGTATTATCTCCCAAAATGTTCATTAAGTAGCTAGGAATAGTTGTGAAAAAAAAAATGAATAGTGGAAAAGCATGTCTCGAGTTTCTCTGGTTCTTTTAACAAGAAGAATAAACCTAAACTAATCTATGTGAAATTAATTTTATTCCTTCCCACTAAAGTTCCGGTGTGTTTAGCTTACACTCATTGAGATAGAAAGCAGGCTAATTGAGAAATTGGGAGAAATGATAAAGGGGTAAAGTAGATGTCCTTAACCTATGTCCCTAGATTACCAAGATTTCTGTGATTTGGTTTGGGTCTGGACTGGATTGTTCTCATACTCCCAATTTCTGGCCTTTGGTTAACTCTTTTAATATTCCAGAGTTACTTCTGTGAAGCTTTTTCTTTTGTCTAAAGTGTTCAGATTGACATGTTTTCCTATAGATCATACATGAATAGTTAAGCCCTGCTTTCAGTTTTAATATCCATCTTGAAGGGTCACTGTTTAAGGGCTTTTATCCCTGGGGACATTTTTAATTGGGATGTTGCCAAAACTGGCTTCTCTAATGTTGTTTCTTTGATTATATACTACACAGTTATATTTACCACCGCAGTATTAGTGGAAAACGTGTGCCATATGATTTTAATTCTCCATACCTCTAATGTAGCTCTTAAAACTGTATACATGTTTGTGTATTTTTTACTTTATTACTTAAAATTTTTTTTCTATTATGGTTGTGATTACTATAAAAGTAATGAATTTTCATTGTAAAATTTCAAACATAACAGAAGCAATGAGTTTAAAAGTAAGAGCACCCCCTCACCCTTCCCTAATTCTACACCCCTATGGTAGCCTGTTAACAATTTAATATGTATCCTTCTAGATATTTTTTCTATGCATATTCAAACATACATCCATACTGCAATGTATTTCATAAATTAAATTTTAAAAATGTTTGTTTTACTTAAGTCCCTGATGTTTTTATTTTGCTCATTGCATTTTTTTATTCAAGAAGGAAGAATGGGGAAAGGTTTGATTTTTACTTAAGTATTTCAGAAATTCAGGACTGAAGTTCTGACCTATCAGTAGAAGCATTTGTCACATTTTCCAGCAAATATTTTATTTTGCAGCAAGTCATTTTCCCCTATGGAGAATAATGTTGTAATTCACACACAATATAATACAGTTATGATATCAAAACAACACTATAACTATAAGCCTCTATTTAAATATTTAGACTTTAAAGTCTATTAACTGACTAAAATTCACCAGCTATTATAACATACCAATATATAAGAAGTCATAAATACCAATAAAGTATAAAATCAGCATATGAAAAATACAACCCTAAAATACTCAACTAAAATTAGAATGTTGATAATATCTATAAATTTTGTCACTAATTTTACTTGCCTTCCTAAAATTTAAAACTATTTAGAGATAATTTCATAGAGTCTTGGGTTTAAAAAAGACCTCAGAGTTGATTCACCGTTATCAATTAACCATCAAAACTTAGAGCTTGAATTATCTTCCTAAATGATAATTTCATTTTCAGATAGTCCTTTTTTTTTTTTTTAAGATTTTATTTATTTGACAGAGAGAAACACAGCTAGAGAGGGAACACAAGCAGAGGGACTGAGAGAGGGAGAAGCAGGCTTCCCGCCGAGCAGGAAGCCCGATGTGGGGCTCGATCCCGGGTCTCCAGGATCATGACCTGAGCCGAAAGCAGTCGCTTAACCAACTGAGCCACCCAGGCGCCCCTCAGATAGTCCTTATTCTTAGAAATTTGTTTCTTCCATTTAACTAAAGACCTTTGGCCTGAAGTTTACATATTTGCGGCTGTCTTTAGGGATTTCAAAGATCTAATTCTTTTGAGAGGTGACATTTTGTATCAGAACTCTTAGTTGCAAATGTCAGAGAATCCAGCTCAAACCGACCTAAGCAAAAATGGGAATGTAATGGCTATTGTAATTTAATAATTCAGAGGCAGCACTAGTTTTGGATAAATTTGAAGGGATAAGTGAGTCACCAAATACGTATCAGTGGCTATTGTTATAAATCAAGTGATGCCAAGTAGCCAAAAACCAAATGTCTAGTATGCATGTCTTAAAAGTATTTGAAAAAATTGCTCTTTATACCCTAACAATTCTTTAAGTTAAACATGCTATTTTATTTCACCCCATCCCCATCTACATTATGGTCAATTTTAGTCTCTCCAAATTGTCTTTATCCTTTGCTAGTGGTTTGTGCTGAGAGATTAACTTAATATTCAAAGTGAGGTTTTACAACTATGGTAGAGTGACCCTTTCTTTTTTCTACAAACTATACTTCTATGAATGTAGCCAAAAATCAAAATCTCTCCTTGGTATCTACCCAGGTGTTGGTTTTTTCCACACATCCCATTTTAAGGCATGTTTTCCACATCCTGTACCTGAGCATTCGGCTTTTGAAAGTATTTTATGTCACTTGGTAGCATTCAGCACTTCATCAGATTAACCTGTATCTCTTAAAGAAGTTGAGAAAATGTTTGTATATAAAATGCTAATTGCAAGTAACACCACAGATAATAGAAAACCTAACTTGTCTTTTTGATAGTAACAAAAATATATCTTTGGTTTTTTTCTTTTCTTTTCTTTTTTTTTTGAGAGAACATGCAGAGGGGAGAGTCAGAGGAAGAGGGAGAAACAGGTTCCCCGCTGAGTAGGGGTCCCAGTGTGGGGCTTGATGTGGGGCTCAATCTCAAGGATCCAGGATCATGACCTGAGCCAAAGGCAGATGCTTTACTGACTGAGCCCCATAAATCTTGTTTTCAAGCAAGACCTAATTTTGTTAAAGCAGTGTGGCCAAAACATAATCATTCTCTACTGAGCTCTGATCAGATCTGGCTCCATTCTGAAAAAGCTCCTTCTTTGTGATAATAAGATAGCTGCCACATGTACTCTTGTCTCAATGCACTGGAAAAGAGTATATCTGCTCCCCCAGCCACCTAAGAAGTCCAAATTTGCTGTTTGATAAGACTACCTGAGGTTACATGCCATTCTCAAATTAGTCATCACGGCCAGAGAGGAAGTTTATCATGCTCATTAGTTAGGCTTGAGACACATAGCTGGCCCTGAAATGGAGGAATAGGGAGAAAATTGACCTGGAAGCAAATGGATTGTACAGTACAGGGGTGAAATTATCAAGGAAACTGGTATAGGATACTGACAGCCAAAACACCAAGGGTATATAGATTCAAATTAATATCTTCTTCCCCCACTCCATACAGTTATCTGTAGGAAGTAAAATATTTCAAAAAGGAGCTAGAGTCATTCTTACCACTGAAGCCCTTGGTAGACTTTTTTGTTGGGATTTCAGTTGCTGTGTCTCCTTAGTCTG
Organism: Spilogale gracilis; assembly: GCA_004023965.1. Lineage (NCBI taxonomy): Eukaryota > Metazoa > Chordata > Mammalia > Carnivora > Mephitidae > Spilogale > Spilogale gracilis. The sequence goes on from PITA01012615.1 coordinate 29,930, forward strand.
GCTCTCTTGTTTCTTTTTATTCCTTCAGATCTGCTGTCCACCTCAGCATCATAGAGGGCAGCCTAGTAAGGGGGTGGTGTATGGAAGATGGAGGGAAGAAGTCATGCATTGTAGTGATGGCTACCAGCTGTAACTCAGACAACTTCAGAAAATAAAACAACCAGAGGCATTATGGCCTGTTAGTGTGTCTGGAGTACCAAAGATGATCATGTTAACTGAAATAAAGACCTACATCCAAAAGCTGAGCAACCCTTGAAAAAGCCATTACCAGCTTGTTCGCGAGCTGCTGTAAGGTCTCCAGGCCTTGAACAGGACTAGTTCAAATTCAAGGTGATAAAGGTAGAAGATAAAAGTAGGTATGGAAAGATCTGGACATTGAAGGACTAAACCAGATTACGCATGTGGTCAGCCCATATATATATTCTGTGATAGCAAAGGCCCATATAAAAATACTGCTTTACATTCCCTGTATTAGGCACTTTAGTGTGTCACCTTATTTAACCATCTCAACACCGCAAAGAGACGTTAAGTAACATTCTGAAAATCACATGACCACTAAGCTACTAAGTGGTGGGACCAGGATTTAAAACCATATCTGACCTAATTTATAGTCCACTCTCTCTCTCGATTGTATCAGTGGTTCACAACCCTAACCCTAAATTAGTCACTGGTTAAACTTAAAAATCAAATTCTCAGGTCCCACCACAGACTGACTAAGTCAGAACCTCTAGGGGTGAAATATGGAAGTTGACATATTAATAAAGTACCCAAAGTATTTCTGAGGATTAGCCAGAGCATATAACACCATTAGTGGGTGGCCTTGTTGTGCTATATCCTACACATCACGTTTGCAAGTTGAAATCCTCAGGAGAACTGTGTATGTATTAGGTGAAGTTTAACAACAGTCCAAATTTAGACACAGAATTCTCAATCTGCTATGTGCAAGCTCTCCAAATAAAGAGGTTAGGGGAAATAACTGAGGGAAAAAACAAAAAGAATGGTGAATCAGGTCTGGAAAGGATCTTGCCTCAGAATGTCGGCCTGACTCACAGCTCTGGAGCCACATCAACTACAGCAGAATGAGATAACCCAGGATTACCTTGAATCTCTTCCCCAAATTCCATCTCATCAATTATATGAAGAAACCCCTCAAAATCCATTAGGGTTTCCCACTAAAAAGTTTTTCTTCCTTCTACTCTCACCGTGCACATGTACTTTAGCCCTTTACACTGTAAAATTGGATTTTCAGGTTCAGCTCTCCCTCCCTTTCCTCTTCCACATGGCCTTTCTGTGGAATCTCAGTATGACTATAGACAGCCACCCTGTTCTTTTACCTTAAAGTACGTAATAACTCCAACATTTGCCACCTAATTCATAAAACTCACTTCAGGAGCCGTTCACATAGTGAGTAATAGAAAAGATTATTTGTTTCAACTAACTTGTTTTCAGAAATCAGTACACAAGAGCTGCCTTTTACACAGAACAAGCCTTTGGGAAACATGGCCTACCACAACACTTGTCAAACTTTAACATGCATGGAAATCACTTGGGAATCTTGTTAACAGGTAGATTCTGCTTCTGTAGATTTCACAGAGGGCCCAAGATTCTGAACTTTTAACAAGCTCCCAAGTAATGATGTCGCTGTTCTTCAGGTAAGAGTCTATAATTTTGCTCCTCATATTTGGCTACACATTGGAATCACCTGAGAATCAAAACAAAACAAAAACACTGGTGTCTGGGTCCTATCTCAGAGGCTAAGTTGCCATTATGATTTTTTTAAAAAGATTTTACTTATTGAGAGAGAGAAACAGAACATGAGCATGGGGAGAGGCAGAGGGATGGGGACTGGGAGAGGGACAAGCAGACTCCATGTGGGCCAGACCTGAGATCATGGCACAAACTGAAGTCAGATGTTAACTGACTAAGCCACGTAGGCACCCACATTATGATTTTCAAGTTCCTAGGTGAAACTATTATGCTGAAAAGTGTAAGAGCCTCTGGTCTACAATATGGAAAATATAAACAGAATAAAATTAATTAGGCTAATAGGCTTAAGTCAGGGGAGCCTAAATTCCTCAAGTATCTTGTTGTTTTTTAATCTCTCAGTATATAACACAGTGCTTGCTCTGTAGTCTTTACAAAAGTTGGCTGAATTGCATGGTATCCTGCCCCCACCTCTGAAAGCCCACCTTATCACTTGACTCAAAACCTGTGAAATGGGTCCAAATCAGATCAGTTAGATAAACTCATCATATGGCCTGATAAAGTCCAGGATATCAGGCCTGAGTTTATTTCTTTGCCTAATAGACAAACCAAAAAATATGCTCAGGAAGTGGTTGTAATTGCCCTTCAGTTAATTTGCCCCTTTAAGAAAACAGAAGTGCCTCTTTCGCAGCCTCTTGGAAGCTATTTTGTTCAGCACTAAAGCTATGCTACCAGCCTCACAAAAGCTGAGATAAACCCTTTCAACAAGTGGATCAGATGGCAGGAAAACTAGCTTCAGAGTAATGGACTTTTTAAACATACTATCAGTCCTCTCTGGATGCAGAGCTGATCTTAGCAGTTGATCACATGCTATCTGCTCAACTTTCAAGGACAGTATAAGCAGTCAGTATTCTTTTTTAGAAGTCCAAGATGCAAATAAACTCAAGAAAAACTGCATAGACCCACAGAACTTTAGAGCCAGGAGAACACTGCTCTAACCAAATATATCAGTAAGAAAGTTGGGACCCAGATTGGTGACATCACTTAAGATCTCCCATCTACTTTATGGCCTATAATTTCTTGCTCCTGGTTCAGCAGTACTCTTCACTGTTTGACAGTTTCTACCTATAATCAATAACGTTCCTTATACCAATTAAAATTTAATTGACAGTTTGTCTTGCCATAATGTGACTATGCCTAAATGGCATCAACCATGCCACAAGCAGGCTCAAGGATGGTTCTTTCATGGACTGTGTTTAATGTTGAGATTAAAGAACACAACAGAAATATAAAATAAATTAAAATGTAACATGCTTTTGTGTAATTGGTGGATTGTAAGAAATGAGAGTCAATTTGGCCTTGACAATTAGAATAGTCTCCTTTGAGTAGTTCAGGGACAATAACATTATAACCCTAGTGTGGTGGCCATGAGAAGCACCTCTCAGATCGCTACAAGGATTATACCGACTGAGGTGTCCATCTGCTAAATATTGACATCCATCGTTGTATTTGCATTGAGACCATTCTTCCCAGCATGGCAGGGACACTAACTCAGACCCTGACCTGGGAGGTGTACAACTCCTCTGAAAGGTGACCTAGGCTCAAGGATTCCCCATCAGGCTTGCCAAATTTTACTCAAATCTATACTGTACTCTGGAGCACCTGGCTAGCTCAGTTGGTAGAGCATGAAACTCAATTTCAGCATCATGGGTTTGAGCCTCATATTAGGTTATAAAGATTACATAAAAATAAAAACTAAAAAAAAAACCCACAACTATACTGTACTCTAAGATGCTTCCACCCAACTTTTCTCCTTCTTTCTCTCCTGCACTTGGAGTCAGACCTGACTCACAATATGATAGCTCTCCCAGCCTCTCCTTGCTCCAGTCCATTTTCTCACAGATGTTTCCCTAATAAATTTCTTATATTCAGTCCTATGTTGGTGTCTGCTTTTGGAGGTCAAATTAACTCACCTAGTGAAAGAAATGCAATTAGATGACTCTACTTGGCTGTAGGGTAAATCATGTTCACATAATATCAAATGCCATTTATTGTTTTTCACTTTTTGGATCGGTAATATGGTTGAAGAACAGAACATAATCTTTCCAATCTTGTAATATTTGAGTTGGAAAAGAAAGAGGGTAAGAGGTTAAGGGAGGGTAGAAATCAAAAAAGTCCTCATCTTGTAAAAAGGGAAGTCAAGAGATTGAGTTATAACTTGATGGAAGAATAAATAAAAGTTTAAATATATTATTATAAATTATAAAACTGATAAAGTAACTAAGAATTGAGCCATAACTGTCACCGTTGAGGGGAATTGGAATAAGAGTTCTTTAAATTCAGTAATTAAATCCTTTCTTAACATAGCAGGAAATCAATGAAGTCTACATTAAATAGGTCAATAGCATTATAAGCACACCATGGGTACCCACTGCAAGTTGGGATATAGCATCCTCCCCCAAACCTGACCTTTCATGCTCTTTCACTCCCCACAAAACAACAGAGCTTTTATTTATTTTTTTAACAATTACCTCTTTTTTTTTTTTTTTAAAGATTTCATTCACCTATTTGACAGAGCAAGAAAGCACAAGCAGGGGCAGCAGCGGAGAGTAAGGGAGAAGCAGGCTCCCCACTGATCAGGGAGCCTGATGCAGGGCTCAATCCCAGAACCTAACCTGAACCAAAGGCAGACACTAAACTGACTGAGCCACTCAGGTGCCCCAGAGCTATTTTATATTTAATACCGCACCTTTTATCACCTTTTTTTCTGCTCTGACACCTTTCTCTTCTCCTCTTCCCCACTTCTTTCCCAAGACTAAGCCTCTTGTGTCTCTCCAATTCTCTTCTTAGCCAAGGTTCTTTGAATCACTGAGATGTGCTTTCCTCTCTCCTGTAGCCTCCTATTTTCCTGTGATCAAGCCATATACAGCTCATCTGATCCCAAACAAAACTCACCCTTTCTGGCAGTTTCATATTTACTAAAGTAAACTTTTCATTAAGCACTTTGTTATATTTCACTATAATTGAATTAAAAAACAACATTTAATTACTAGAAACATGCACAGGAATGCCAGGTATATATTCCCATATTTTCTCTGAACCTATGTCTCTATAAGGGATGAAGTAGAATTCTCAATATCTCTTTTCATGGTGGCACCTAGGCAAAATAAACAATGAAATAATGAAGGTGAGATATGTAAGCTTTGGGAAAGCCATATCTCATGAGAGGGCATAGGTGCCTCATGGAGAAACTCTGAAAGACAAGCACAAATTGGTGTCACTTGAACACTGAAGATACTGGCCTTTTCTTTAGAAAAAACCATTTCTGTCTAAGCTTCTTCCATTCCTACGTCCGGGGTAAAAGAGGGGTGAAGGTAAAGAAAGAAAGAGATGAACATGCAAGAATTCAGGAGTCAGCCTATAGAGGAGTTTCCTCTCTCCACATCTCTAAGTAACCAGTAGATTGGAGGAAAGCCCTTAAAAAAGATGGGGGGGGGAATTCTAGGTTAGCCACATCTGTACATGCTGGTGACACGTGAATAACCATGCTAACTTCTGCACAGAATACACTATGTACCAGGTACTGTTCTAAGTACATTACATGTATTAAACTTACAAAATCCTCATGAAATACCTATAGACAAGCATTTTTATTCTTTCCTTTGCCTATGAATAAACTGAAATTTGAAGAAATTAAGTAAGCCCAAGATCGCACAGCTGAGGAGAGGTGGAAGAGGGACTCAAACCATAGTTGTCCGGTTCTAGAATCTAACAGCTAACCACTATACAATATTTTCAAAATAGTCTTAAAATTTGGAACGAGGGATGTGGGAAAATAGGACAAATCTTTACAGAGACTGTAGGACAATACTACAGAGGATCACACCAAGCTCAGACATTCTACAATCATAGGTCACCCAAGACTCTTTTACATGGGGTCCCAAAACTCCCCAGAAGGAATTGTGAGAGAGAACTAATTGTCCTTATTCGCTGTCCTTGATGTTGGAATTAAAAGCTGCTCTGAAATCCCGGGAGAGAATGCCTAAGAAATCAAGGAACTCAATCTAAGGTAGAGAGACTTGTCTTGAGTTGGATGTTGGAAAACAGAGATTTGGAATAAATTCTCCAGAAAAGAAAGTAAAGCTACTTTGAAAGGCTGAAGAACCAGTAAATGATTAGACACCAAGACACCCAGTCCTTTGTCCTTGGGAAAAGGGATAGGTCTCCCACACTAAAGGGAAGCAGAACCTCTTCCCAGTGTGGAAAACAGCACAAGAAGGCAAGGAAGGAAAATGTAACAATTTAACAGCCAGAGGTAGGCTAGGACCACCTGCCCTTCAGGATAGTCTGGGTTTGCCTTGAGCCTCTAAGCTGTGGACTTCGGAAAGTGGCTCTAAACCCTGATTCCACTGAACATTAATTTAGTGTTAAGAATAGCTTCACCTCTCTTCATATGCTTTTCCTTCTCCATATCTCATCAACTCCAGCAACCTTATGCTTCAATCTCCTCAAAACAAACACCAAAAAAACAAAACTACTTACAGAGCATGTGTATATAAAACCCTTTATTGAGGTTTCAAGGAGGGAAGAATCTATTACTTAAAACTTAATATTAGATAATCCTCCCCCCCTTTTCTTTGAATGAAAGGAGGGAGGGAAATGAGGAAGGAAAGAAAAGTGAGAGGTGGATTGAGGGAGACAAAGAAGGAAAAGAGGAAACACCCTCAACTATTTCTGGATGCTCCTGCATCTTTTCAAGATTCTGGGCCTCACATCTTCCCTTTCTCTACTCTTCTCCCTCTGGAGTAAACCAGTTCCTCCATTTTCCATTTTCCTTATACAGCAATTCAGCTCGAACTCACTCTCACTCTCAGCCACAGACCCACTTTTAGCCAAATTCATCAGGTTGCTAAGTTCAACAAGAGGGTCTTTCCTTTTAACACAATATACTTTCCTTTGAAGGCAGTTGTTGTTAGACACAAATAGTATCCCTTCACAATTTTGAAGAATTACACATTTTAAAGGAAATCCAATCATTGTCATGATTTGTGTACAATAAAATAAACATGTTTTATTTATGTTTCCAAATTGACACAGAATACACTCCTTTAGATCACTTGTTTTCACCATTTCTCAAAATCTGACTTCTGACACGTGTTTGAGAGACTGTGTCTCACACTTTAATTTAATCTTTTATTAACTCATATAAAATCAATTAACACATTAGTAGGGGACTAGAAAGGAAACCCAGGATGGCAAACTGGATTCTTAAGGAAGGCAGAAGGCTCAAAAAAACATTTCTTATATTAAATTTCACCAATGGTTATCCTTAGCTAAGTCAATCAAAACCATCACTTAGATTCCACATAGAAAACTGACCTAGGCAATCAAAATGCTGAAAGATACAGTACAGCATCTTTATTCCTATATTTGTACTACAACAGGAAGGGGATAAATGTGGGATGGGTAATGAACAGGAACTGGAGGTGGGAAGAGAAGGAAACAACAAATTTCAATGTATTTCTTCTAAGACAGCCTTGTCCAATTGAACTGTGAGGAGTCACCGGAGTTTGGGAGGTAGTTTCACTGATTCCAGCAGATGGCAGTGCTGTATAACATGCCAATTTAAAAACAAAAAACTTCCTAAAGCTCTGGACACTTTGAGAGAAAACTTGTAGATGATTCTTTCTTTATTTATTTTTAAGTTTGCTTTATTTAAGTAATCTCTACACCCCACACAGTACTCAGACTCACAACCCAAGATCAAGAGTGCATGCTCTTCCAACTGAGCCAGCTAGGCGCCGCTACCTGGTTCCTTTTTAGAGTTGAGAAGTGAATATTGAAGTATAACCTCATTCTCTGAAAATTCCTGTTTTCAATTTAGAGACACCAAATGCAACCCCAAATCTCAGCAATACCCAAAGTCCCACACACCCTAAGGATCCCCCATGAGAAAATTTATTTGTGTTAACTAGTGTTTAGTGCTCCATTGGCCTTGGGTATCTGCTGGAACCTCAGTAGTCACATAAAGTGGCTGTCCCACATCCCTTTCCCCTACTCCCAGCTTCTTCCCTAGAAAGAGCAGAAGCTGATTCCACCCCATTCAGCCCTATACCTGAGTTCCTTGGAATGGCCTCCAGTTTCTCCAGCCCGTAATGAATTCTTCCTCTCCTAACCTTCATAGTACGCAGTGTCCTTAGCTTCAGGTTAGTATTTAACAACTTCATGGTACTGTTCTCATGGTGATGGCTTCAATTTACCAATTAGGCAATTAACTTGAAATCATGAAAGGTATGCTCTCTGTGGTTTTAATTCCCTACCATAAAAATGATATCAGATCTGATGAGGTGCTTAATAGATAGTCCTTAATTGATTAAACCCTCTTACCAATTCTTCAAAATGTTTGCCAGCAGGCTAATTTTCAGTAATGCCCTATGAGTTTGAGGCCAGCCATAGGACTGTGTAGAAGACTCTAGTCGGGACTTCTGCTCCTGGCCAAACAGTGGTGTAGTTTTTCTGCAAAGTAAAAGCGGCTTGTGTGCTGCCTGTACCTGAAATCCCATCTTTTCATGCACGAGGCACAGGTGCTCCACCTTTTCGTAATGTCCCAGGGCTCCTTGCGTAAGCCCGCACCCCTGGGCCTTTACTCAATTTGAGCACAACAGAGCTTTCTAATTATGCCTGTTTGGGTTGAAGACAGCATACTGTTTTTAGTTTACGGCCTCAATAAAAAGTTTTAGTTATTTACTATATTTCTACCAACTCTTCTCTTTGCTACCTTTATTTGCTTTTCCAAATTTGTCCTCGATACTCAGTGCTCTGGAGCTCCTACTATTCATGTGACACTTCAAACCGGTGTCTTATTTAGACCCCCAGATTGTAAATATCTAACATTGTATCCATTCTTGGGGCAAGAGCAACTTTAAACAAACCCAACCCTTCAATCAGCCCCAGTCTCACTTTGTTAAATTCTCATTAGCAGTTTATTTATTCATTCATTTACTCACCAAGTATTTGTTGAGTGCCTACTATATTTTAGGCACTGGACTCACTAGTGAATAGTCAGTCAGTATGATCCCTAGCCTCAGAAAGCTTGTGGTTTTGTGGAGGAGACGACATTTTAAACACACAAATGAATATTAATTATAACTAAAATATATTCTTTAAAGGAAAAGAACAGGATGTTATGAGAATGTGAGTAGTGATAGTGGAGATATAGAATTTAGATGGGGCAGTGGTTAAAGATGGGCTGTCTGGAAAGTGACATTTAAACTGTGCCCCAAAAGTTGAGAAGTGAGTACACTGAAGGATCAACACAGGCAAAATGACCTGGGGAACCTACAGAGAAGGGCACCGGCAGCATAGCGAGCAGCAAGAATGCAGCCCAACGTGGAGCTTTGGAAGTTAGGCGGGGGCTACACTCTGCTTGACCTTGAAGACCAGGGTTGCTCTTGAACACTCATACCAGACCTAGAACTTGTGATTCTGAAACAGGCTCTCCCCCATCACTGAACTTTGAAACTACAGCCAGATGTCCAAATTCTACTGCCTGAGCAGGGACTGGCAAATTTAGACCCAGAGGCTGTTTCAGAGCCTGCTGGAATTTCAGGTAACCACTTGTCCCTTTCCCTCATTCATATCTTCTTCCCCACCCTGAACCACACCCAGACTCTGCTCCAACCAGGTCGTAGAAATAAGCACTCTGGGAATGAGACTATGTCTTCACCATTGCTAGGACTAGGGCTTCTAATTCTTCCATCATTGTGTCGGAAAAGACCAAACTTGCCATCACAAAAGAAACAACTTTATGAGAAAACTGAAAGGATTATATTTTAAACTGTTAATTTTAATGTCTTTTAATGTCACTTTAAATCTTAAGCCAATTACACATTAACTCTTTAAAAATAAAGTGCTTTTTAGTTTTAGACCAATCCTAGGTCCAAACTCCTCAGAGAAGCCTCTGACACTTAAATAATTAAGAATGAATGTAATAATCATCACTCTTTTCCAGAATTTAAAAGCACTTTTCACTTATTTGATACCTCTTTAAGCTATAGGAAGGTAGATCACATCAGGCCTGGGGAGAGAAGAAGGAAGAGTTTCAACCTGTAATTCGGACACCCAAAGTCTGCAGAAAGAAAGGGGACCCAATCAGCTTTGTAATGATGTGGTTCATTAACAGGTGACACCAGCCACCCATACCCTCTGCTTGCATGAATGAATTATTCTTGCCAGGTTGTTATTCCTTGACAGCTGAAGAAAAACATGTCCTGTCAGCTTCATCGAGGGGAGGGTAAAGGGTAGATAATTGTAGATGGTATGGGATGGCTATGTTAAGTTCATTTTACTGTTCTATTTTTGTACATGTTTGAAAATTTCCATAATAAAATGTTTTATTTAATGTTAGTCTTTTTATTGTGATTATTTCTAGATTCCTTCTACCAAATATTTCTCTGTGTTATGGGGCAAAATTCCAGTCATCTCTCACTGGTAGGTGCTCTGGCAACAGATATAAAAATCTATTGTTGGGGGTGCCCAGGTGGCTCAGTCGGTTAAGCATCTGCCATGATCTGGAAGTTCTGGGATTCAGCCCTGCATCACACTTCCCTGCTCAGGGAGAGTGGGCTTCTTCTCCCTCTGCCCCTACCCATCATTTGTGCTCGCTCGCTCGCTCTCTCAAAGAAATAAATAAAATCCTTAAAAAAAATCTTCAAAAATCTATTGTTTGGTGGAGTTAGAAAAAAAATAAGAAGTATAAGAAGAAAAACTCAGATATCTACCTTGAGTTCACATTATTTCAGTTCAATAAAGTTTCAGAATTAGACCCACTGAGACCAGGAAGGTGAGCGCCAGACAGACATTACCATCTTTGTCACCCTGGGCAATGGTGCAGGCACTTAAGAAAGAATTCAACTCCCTATTGAGAAAACATGATTCTGGTAATGCGGAAGATAGAATGCTCTTCTGGGACAAAGTGTGCTTCCCAACCTTCTCCCTGCTACACATATATAAATGCTCCCAAAGAGAGGCCTGAATCAATAAACAGCAAATTAAACCACTTAGCCTGGAGATAGTGGTCTTGATAGAACCAGACTCTTGGGAGAACTCTTGGAAATTTCCATTCTAGAATCTTCCCATCTATACGAATTGAGAGAGTGAATCATATAGTCCAAAGGATTTTATCTTCCCAAAGGAAGGCCTGTTTCCAAATGGCGCTTTGAATACACATAAGAAGAAAACGCAAGTAGGCACAAAGGGAAGGAGGCAGGTTCCAGCCACAGACAGCTTCCTAGCTTTACAGGATTTCACTGGAGCCAGAGGAATGCAGTGGCCACCTGGTGCCTCAGTTTCCACATCAGTCAAATGACAATAATATAGGTTATTATGGGAATTAAATAAGACAATGCATAGAAGTGCTTAGCACAGTAGCTAGTACAGTGGAAGTACTCAATAAATGGGTTGGGCTTTTGTAAATTATTTGATTATTTACCACATCTTTGTACACTAGCTACAGTTTAGCATAATTCAGACAAGCCCACTCACCATTCAGATCAAACCCCACATATAGGGAAAAAAATGTTTTTCCGAACACAAATATACACTCACTTTATTATGCTTTTGAAATAAGAAAATATGAGCATAAATATCAGATCTATTAGTAAAATCACAATCTGGAAAAAAGGTCCAATGGTACACTGTATCTTTAGAAGTTAGTTTCTTTGCTTTTCTAATCAATTTCAAAGTAGAGCTTGCAGTGATATAAAATAATATTGAAGGTGTAGAATCATCACACCACAATCTCTGTTCTTGATTGCACAAAATACATCATTTCCACAAATCCCTCCCTTTTGTAATAAACAGTATAGCACATGGAACCTTAACAATAAAATTTTGTGAAGTCAACATTGGTAGACTCTAAGATCTACATTTTCCTTGCTGGTTTTCTAAAAATGCTGCTCTGAAAGGGAAAGTAAAATATAAATTTATGTGTGTATAAAGTAAAAATATCCAAAATATTTTATATAAATTTTTAAAAGCTCTGGTTTCTATATTCCCTTTTCATGAATACTTTTAATACTTTAGAGAAATTATATTGCAGAGCTGGATAAACAAAATTCTGCTGTGATCACCAGGAAAAAATATGTATAAGAATATAATGATATTTTAAAAAATCTTTAGGCTTGAAGATTCAAGAAATGAAATTTAGTATAAAGTGCTATTCCAAACACACATAAATTCATTTTAAATTTGACTTTTTACAGATATTTTCCAAATATTGTTTTTAAATTGAAAGTGACGGAGTAAATGGGTTCAAAACTACAGTCTTAAACTAAGTAAAAAGGTAACAGGCAACATTGAAATTTATCTTTGGAAAACAACTGTGAACTACTACAGCTTTCTTCCATTAAATCAGTCAGTATTTTCATTCTTAAAGCAATGTATTAATATTGTATTAATAAGTAATTATGAACTAATCCAGTTCTAGGCAAAGACTCTTGCTGAACATGCTTAGTCAACCAAGGATCTTCCCCAGTGCAGGCCTCTCGAGGGACAGTGGAGTAAATGGCCTCTGGGGTCAAAATATTTCTTTGAGGTTCAGATTTTAAATTTTTCAATAGCTAAAATCCCCTTTTAATCGTGTGACTTGCTCTTAACTTACAGGTATGACATGATTTGGGAATGCAAATGGTTGGAGACAAGCCAGCAGGTCTGGCCTTTCTCTTCTTTCCCATGTCCTCCCTCTGAAAAGTCAGCAATTATTCCAAACTGTAGGAAAACAGAGTCCTTGAGAATGAGTAAATTATTCTAATCTAATGGGTGAAAGTTAATGTACAAGTTCTATAAGCTGTAAAATATCACAGCATTAGCCTTCTTAACCTTTGCTTCTCTCCCTTGACCAAAGCACTAATCAATGAGAGTGCTGTGATGCTGAGCTGAACCCCTACAGCCTTCTGACTCAGCTGAAGAGGCCCATCAAGTTTCTAATGATCATCCATGAAGAGATAAAGAGCAGTGGGCACTGGAACAAGAATTAGCACAGGGAGAAAGGAACCTCACCTTAGAATATTTTTCAGGCCAACCTCCCAAGTTCCGTTTTGGGTAATGATGAACCTAAATGTCTGATCTGAAAAGAAAACTCCCATCAGAGACCTGCTGATTCAAGAATTCAAGTCCTGCCCAGTTGGAATTCTGCCAACAGCTTTCAGTTCCCGGCAGGAATGTGTGTATGATTCAAATAAAAGCTTTGTTTTTAAAGGGGAAAAGTGGGAAGGAAGTGTTGGTGTTCACATTTCAGGTAAGATTTAGAAATCACCCTTGTGACTTGGTGTATTTTGTTAAATTCAATATGTTAGTAGCCGAGGTGAGTGCCTAATCAGAGGGGAGGGGCTCAGCCTTAGGAGGAGAGCTTTCCATGGAGGTGGGAGGGGGAGATGCCAAACCTTCCTGGTAGTGGAGTTTCTCACTAGGGCTTTACACTGAGCTGTTGGAGAATGCTTTAGATTCTTCAGAAGGCAGTGATTAATACAGACCCCTTTCTCCAAAAAAGCATCAAGTAAGCAAAGCTACATGTCACTGTTTCCACTCACGTTCTAACTGAGGGAGTGAGAACGAGGGGCAGAGAGTTGGCAACAAAGCTTCCCCATGTTGTCTGCTTTGGTCATGCTTTGAAATTACCCCTCCTCACAGCTAATTATAGACGCTACATCCTAACGTTCTCTATAGAGTGATGTTCATTGCCTGGAAAGATACGAGTTTGATTGTGAGTACAAACCCAAATGAGAAAATTCTGAGCCAGTCCAACTTGCTTTGTTATTTCCTATTTCCCCCTATAAACATGTTAATAAAACAATAATGACAATTTCCTTGGAAGGCAATGCTTCTGCCAAAATAAAATGCTCCCGAGACACGTACAATCCAGTGGTCCCACCTCTCTTAGCCCTGAAGATTCCCAGGCTCAAGGCCATTGGTCATGTGGGCTTGGAACCAGGCACTGTTAGAGCCACACATTGTTCGTCTTTGTGATCTAACTCTCTTGCTACAGAATAAGCCACCGCTCCATTGGTCCATAGCTGCAGCTTGGGATCAGATTCTTTGGCAAGGAACCGCAGCTGGGTTTTTTTTCTCTTCTTTACAAGTCTCGCAAAGCCAAGCAACACAGAACTGAATATCATTGAAAATCCACAGAGAAGAAATGCCGCTGTGTAGCTGCCAGTCGTGTCCACAAGCCATCCTGTAACAAGCAACAGCAAAATTACATCGTTAAGTGGAAAATCCAATTATCTACCTGCCCCCAATCTAATAATTTCTAAGGATAATAGATTGCTAGCACCACCATCATAGTTTCTTTTTTAAAAAAACATTTTATTTATTGGGGCGCCTGGGTGGCTCAGTCGTTAAACATCTGCCTTCAGCTCAGGTCATGATCCCAGAGTCCTGGGATCAAGCCCTGCATCAGGCTCCCTGCTCAGCGGGAAGCCTGCTTCTCCCTCTCTCACTCCCCCTGCTTGTGTTCCCTCTCTAGCTGTTTCTCTCTGTCACATAAATAAATAAATATTTTTTGTTGTTGTTAAAGATTTTATTTATTTGAAAGAGAGAGAATGAGAGAAAGAGAGAGCATGAGGAGGGGAGGGCCAGAGGGAGACACAGATTCTCGCTGAACGGAGCCTGATGCAGGGCTCCATCCCAGAAGCCTACGATCATGACCTGAGCCAAAGGCGGCTGCCCAAACAACTGAGCCACCTAGGTACCCCATGAGTTGTCATTTTAAAGGTAACTGAATAAATGTAAGATCCTCCAATGCCTGGCAACAAGTATGTCTGATTTGCCAAAGGAAAGGCCATGGAATGAAAAAAGATCCAGGAATTCCAATTTCACTGATGCACTATGATTTTTTAAAAGAGCTACAGAATTACACTTGTCCTAAAGGTTGGTAAACACAAAAATTGGCTATGGAGGGAGGATGTGGGGACATTTTGGGGGCAGTTTCCCAAAATGAAGCACTAAACATGTAGTCCTATATCTGACTTTAAACTGACCAGGATTTTTTATCCACAGCCATGAAGGATCCACAGTTTCCCTGGTATGCTGCTTTAGCAATCACTAGGGTTTGGAAATAATTCAAAACATTTATTCACAATAACAGTTAAAGCAGAAATCCTGCCTTTTTCAAAAATCCCCTTCCTTTCTTCTAAGCAAATATTTGGCTCATTTCTTTTTTGCCTCTTTTCAGGGACTTTCACTCTCTTGTGTGAGTTTAGGCAGGTAATAAAATCAGAACCAATTATTCTCAGGGTACCTGGGTGGTTCCGCCAGTTAAGGGGCCGCCTTTGGCTCAGGTCAAGATCCAGGAGTCTGGGGATCAAGCCCCGGATCCGGTTCCCTGCTCAGTGGGGAGTCTGCCTCTCCCTCTGGCCCTCACCCTGCTCTTAGGCTCACCTACTTCCTCTCTAATAAATAAATAAGATCTTTTTAAAAAGAACCAATTATTCTCAATCTTTAGTGTGCATGAGCATCACGAAAAAGCTGGTTCAGAATGTAGATTCCTAGAAAGACTCAGATCACAAGGGAGGATCAAGGAATCTGCATTTTGTAACAAGGGCCCCAGAGGGTTTTGACGTAGGGGGTCCCAGGACCTCGATTTTGAGAGCCACTGGTCTAGACCACGTACTCTAGAAAGGAGGGAGGGACTCTGACCTGTTCGCTGTTATGGTAGTGCCAAAGGAAATGCTGGGGCACACAAGCAATAAATAGTTGTCAAATTACTTGTTTAATCATGCTTTAAATTTCTATAGTATTTGACAGTTTACAAAACATTCTAGATGCTTTATCTGATGATCCCCAAATCTTTAAATCCAAATCTGGCCTCCCATTATAGCTCCAATTTCATCTTTAAATAGCTCTGTTGGACATTTTATTGGGTATTTCTGATATCTGAATATTTCTAAACTTTTAATTCATTATTTTTTCTGGCAAAGCCACTTTTTCCAACTTCCTTATTTCTTTTAACAATGTCGTTATTTTCTAGGTTATCTTTGTATTTTCCCCTCCTTCAGCCCCACATGCTAAATTCAGTTGATACTTGCTTTCCAAAACTTCCTCTTTGCCCCCAGAACTCATTTCCATTTCTGCTGTGATGGCCCTAGTATAGGACTTTATCGGTTTGCTACTGAACTATTAGAGTGGGATCCTAAATGCTTATCTCCTAAAGTACCAGATCAATTGCTAGATCCCAGTTTCTAAAATATACTCTTTACCATATTATCCCTTTGCACAAAACTTGTAATACTCTCCATAGTTTCTGAAGAGTATAGAGCCCCTTTGGCTCCTTTGGCTGGTACTCAAGACCCTCCACTATGACACACTCACTCGCCATTTCAGCCTCATTGCCCACTATCCCCAAATGGAACCCCGTACTCCCTCTAGACTTCCTTTTGTATGTGCCTGACTTATTTACAAATTTTGAACAGCTGCTCTGTTCCATTGCTCCCGTCAGTATGGAAGGGAATCAGGAGCCTAATTTTGGATTTTTCTTTCCAAGTAGGCTAAGGTCCCCACTGACTGGAAGAAAATTATAAAACAAGGATAAGAGTAAGACCATGATATTTTGGTGGCTCTTGAATGCCTTTCTCTTTCACTCTTCCCAACTTATTTTCCAATCCTCATCGTCTAGGTGTGAGTTCACTGTCTCCACATCAGTATGACAAACAGAAGAGATGGTTGGGGGATCTCTCTGGAAACCTACCTGCAATGGGTGGGCTCACCAGGTACGGCACTGCATGAAGGAAGTACACCACACCGAGAGCTGAGGACAAAGAAGTGGTCCCCACTATTTCTGCAGTCACTACTGGGATCAGAGTCACGTAGGCACCATCGAAGTAGCCAAAGGTACAAGAGAAAGGCACGAGCAGGGGAAGGCTCTGAAGCATTGGGAGGCAGAGATAGCAGAGCCCATCTAGTCCCACAGCAAAGAGGTAGCAGACATACCGGTAATTCTTCAGGCACCTGTGGATTTGAAGATCAAGAATGAGTGCAGTATGCACGGGTTCTATCCAAGAGCTTTAGAACCATGGCCTCCCGGCAATAAGCATTGCCGATACTTATAGAGATGGCTTCCCATGGTTATCTATGTGGTCTGCCTATCTTTCTTCTGGTATATGGAGACACAAGAATTTCATCTTCCCAGGAAACACGGTATGGCAGAAAATAGTATATTCTCTGAAGTTGGAAAGATGAAAATTTGAATCCAGCTCTATCACCTACTAACTGCTTACCTCTAATCTCAATTTCTGTAACTATAAGATGGGAATGTTTCTAATCTTGTAGGGTTACCCTAAGGATAGTTATAAAATAACACATACAGTATCAGGAGACTAACACTTTCTAGCAACCTGTCCTATTATATGCTTTCAAATATGTCATCCACTGGTATCTGGTACATCATGCCCAAAAACCCAAGGTATACAAGGGAGAAGTTAGAATATGAACACATTAAAATGATTTGCCAGAGACTATGAAGGTCTTGTACTAGGACTAAGTCTTATTTCAAGGCCTCCCCAGTGGTACTTCCATTCCACTTTGCCTCTATAGCTCCAGACTCATCAGTGATAGCAAATGGCATTGATACCATCATTATTTCAAAGAGTATAATTCCAGCACCAGTAGTTTGTGCTTTACAAACAGTTTTCAACCTACCATCTCACAAAATGCTAGGGCTTTAATAGAAAAATATCGCACTGGCCTGTTTTGCAGATGAAGACCCTTAAGGATCTGAGGGTTAGTGATTTTCCCCAGGTCACAAGGATAATAAGGAGCAGAGTCAGCACAAGAACTTAGGTCTCCTATATCTCTGACTAGAGATGCTTCTATCAACCTACACTGGGCTACTTCTTGTTGAGTTGATTGGCAAGAGAGATACCCCAGCTCTCCGCTCTTTTCCTTAACTATTATGTTTTTGGAACTAATTTTAAATATTCATAGCCCTGGAGAATGGCAGTGGAACGCTGGTTAAATTACCAAAGACATAATATGTAAGAAGCCACAGGATCGGGGCGCCTGGGTGGCTCAGTTGGTTAAGCGACTGCCTTCAGCTCAGGTCATCATCCTGGAGACCCGGGATCGAGCCCCACATCGGGCTGCCTGCTCGGTGGGAGGCCTGCTTCTCCCTCTCTCACTCCCCCTGCTTGTGTTCCCTCTCTGCCTGTGTTTCTGTCTGTCAAATAAATAAAATCTTTAAAAAAAAAAAAAAGAAGCCACAGGATCAATGCTCTCCCGGGTCATCGCTCAAGTGTGAAGAGTCCATTTAGGAGAAGATGAGTACCTCGTTCTCTTCAGTCCTAACAGATAAGAATTAGCTGAAGAAGCTGCCTGGTAGATTTCTGAAAACTGATTTCGAAGCCTAAAATTATAATGAAAGTTTGCTTTTTGTGCTGTCAGACAAACACGTGTCTATAGATCATGTATGATTATTGCACCTGATCTCCCTGCCTGGACTGAATTCTGCTCTTCTCTCCATTGCCAGCCCATCTCTGGGGTCATTAAAAAATAACTAAAACCACGACACTCAGCCTGAGGACTGACTTGACTGGAGATGGAGTTAAATCTGTCACCAGAACTTGTAGTTACCACAGGTTTCTGCAACTTAGACCCACCCACTCTCCTCAATCATGTAGAACACACGTTGGCAATCGATGGCCAAATCCAGCCCACCACCCGTTTTTTGCACTAAGAACGTTTTTCTGTTTTTGAGTGGGTGGGGAAAAAAATCAAAGAACAAGATTATTTTGATATGTAAAAATTATATGAGAAATGAAAATTTCAGTATCCATAAGCATAATTCTACTGGACATAACCACTCACGTTTGCCTGCATATTATCTACGGCTGGTTTGTGCTACGACAGCAGAGTTGAATACCTGTGATCACATGACCCGCAGAGCCAAAAATGTTTACTCTTTCTCCCTTTACAGAAAATGTTTGCCGACCTCTCACTAGAAGAACCAGCAAGGGAGTTGCCTTCGGATACTGAAAACTTGTTAACATTACACAGACCTAGGTTGTCTACAGAGTAACGGTGAAGGGAACTGAAAGCTCAGAGCCCCCTGGTAGGGACCAGCTGTGGTCTCAATGGACTTTACCTTCTGTCTGTTAGCCATCCAAATGTGATATTGCCAATAATGTCGATCACCCCGAGGATGGACATAAGGAAAGCAGCTTGCTGGTGACTCACTCCGACACTCAGAGCGTAAGGTACCAAGTACACAAAGAGAGGGCTGCAGCCATAGGCCATAAAGAGAACAGAGATGGCTAACACGACAAAGTCTGACATCAGCAAAAAACTGTATTCCTGCTGCAAAGAGCAGCAGAGGCAGGTCTGCACCCATTTTTCAGTCAAAGTGGCCCAGGGAGCCACTCGCTTCAAGTCTTGCTTCTGAGTTCTGCTGATGTGGTTCTGCTCTGGACTTGTCTGGTCCTCTTTCAGAGTAATAGGCCTCATCAAGGCACCACAAACACAGAGATTCAGAACGAAGCCCCCGAGGATGAGTAGTGCGCCCCGCCAGGAAAACTGTTCAATAAGGAGCTGAACCACCGGAGCCAGTATGAAGGTGCCGATGCCGCTGCCGGACATGGCGATGCCGTAAGCCAAGGCTTTCCGTCTGCTGAAATACTTGCCGACCATGGCGATCGCTGGAGAGTAACAGAGTGCAAATCCAAGGCCTAAGGATCGAGAGAAGTCCGTGAATGCTGGCACATCACGAAGAGCCAAGGAAAGAAAACATCTCAGAATAAATTTATTTGGATGAGGAGAGGCTGGCCTTCTCTCATACCCTTTGAAAACTATTTCCTACCCCAAGCTGAAGGTGAGCCTCTCCCAACCAGTCATCGGCAGTTGGGAAAATACAGCATATACATGACTTTCTTCTTGGGAAGAAACCCTAAAAAACATGGCTTCTTAGAATGAAATGAAGAACTTAAAAACTATTACACAAACTGATTTGAATTAACTAGAAAATCAGGACAATGCTGACCGAAAGAAATTTATTGTCCCACCAACTCCTCTTTTAATCTTCGATTACCCAGAGAATTATCTCAACTCCTCACTGCCTATGAAAACAGAACTCTGATAATCTGGACCACTCTGGAATTTCGATTTAAATAGCATATATGGCCCCATGAAATTTCAGGGTAATTTCACATAATTGGGAAACTTCATACCAGTTTTATATATGAACATCACATATACACAGAGGGAATGAAAATAGTCCTTAAAGTTGCCAGAAATCCTCTTAAAGGTTTTCAGCTTCTATTCCTTTTAAGTCAAGAAAATCTAAAGGATGTAAAATCTGGAATTCCTGGCATCTAAATGGAAAAGCTGAACCACCATCAGCTCTTGTTTCCATCCATATTGCAGGGTGACGGATCTGATTTGCCAGGACTGATAGGTTTCCCGGATGTGAGATTTTTAGTGATAGGACCAGCGTGCTTCCTGGTAAACTGAGATGACTGGACACCCTAGCAGTTGGGCCCTTTAGATACATTTTCTTAGCCGACAGAGCCAGATTTATAAAATCACTATGAGATTATGATCCTTACTGGCCAGATCACGCTACCCTCTATGGCTCGGTGTGCAGACTGTGAGTTCGTGCTAAACCACATGCTTCTGAGTGATGGGGAAAACTGCCAGTCCAGGCCACCAACAGATCCCACCTTGATGCTAAGCAGTCCCCTTAGCACGTGATTTATGGAATGCACATAGGTTACTTCTCTTCCCGCAGGGTTCATTCTAATTCTCTAAAGTGTACTTCCATGACACCGAGAGAGAATGTACAATATAAGAATACTCACAAGAAGGGGTCTTGTTTTTTAAATTGTAAACCCCCATTTATTGGACAGTGATCTTCACTATAAAGCAGGGGCTGCTCAGGTCGACCACAGGTAGTATTTTTATGCCTTGACAAAGATGTTGGGAGAACGATCACTGCTGAAAATGTATGTTGCCCTGGCTAACATCTCATTGCTTCTAAGTACAGAATCTCAGCCATACACTGGTGCCCGAGGGGAAGCCAGCAGTTCCTTCTAGCTGTGGCCAAATTCAAGCGATGATACATTTTCATTACAGCAGAGCAATCGACTGGATTTCCAGCTCTTTTAACTGCTAGGTTAGGTAGGCATAAAATAGATCGGCTACATGGTGCATCTAATGACTGTTTTATGCATTACAGTTCTGTGGATGTACTTGACAAAATCTGAATGGGGAGGCGTGAAACAAGGGGTACCAAGTGCCCTTACCTGTAAGAACTCCCAGAGTGAGGTAGAGATGCTTCAGACTGGCGGCGAATGAGCCCAGGATTAGACCAGTAGAAGCCAGCAAGCCACCCAGCATGATTCCCACTTGGCAGGATAAGTGGTTACTGACAACACTCCCAAGAGGAGCTTCAAAAGCAATAATAAATGAGTTTAACAGAAAGGCCTTGAGGGCACTGTGAGAAGACTGTGGTGTTGTATCGGCAGAGCCAAGAATGATGGGTCTTTATAGGCATTGAGCCCGTCCTGCTCTTTCTAGGGATTTGGAAACTGAGGAGAGAGGAAATGACTTGTCCACCACACAGAGAACAGGCAGCAAAGCTGAAATTAGGATCAGGTCTGCTGACTTGCATTTTGCTGCCCCTTCCACTTCATTCTATTACAGTCACAATCCCAGGGCTCTGGGGTGATTTTTAAAGAGTGAATCACGGGGCGCCTGGGTGGCTCAGTTGGTTAGGCAACTGCCTTCGGCTCAGGTCATGATCCCGGAGACCCGGGATTGAGTCCCACATCCGGCTCCCTGTTTGGCAGGAAGCCTGCTTCTCCCTCTCACTACCCCTGCTTGTGTTCCCTCTCTCGCTGTGTTTCTCTCTATCAAATAAATAAAAATCTTTAAAAAAAAAAAAAAGAGTGAATCAACTCCTTATTTAAATTGCTTATCACTTGCACCAGGATGCGCCTTGTATGTTTTATGTGGTACTGATCGTGTGCCATTAGCAATAATTATAGCAGTTGGCTGGTGGGGAAGGAAAGCGGGCAACCCTGTGTGGCCAGCAGTGGCAGGCAGGGAAGTCCAGGGAAAGAGACCACAGACACATTTCACAATCTGGTACTGTTTTCAGGCTTTAGGAAACCCTGTGGATGAGAAATCAAAACAAATGCTTCACGTCCATGGTGATATTTTGGTTGGCTTCCCTCTACTTGTGGTTTAACAATGTGTCAGAACCGTGCTGACTGCTGGGTTTATAGAATATTAATTTAAGTTGGAACAGACTGAAAAGAAATAGAAGCTCAGGGGAATGTGACATGTCCACGATCACCAAGAAGTACCGCTTGGGGCACCTGGCACCTTAAGGGCAGGGTGTTTTCAGCCTCTTACTCTGCCTCCTTGGGCCTCCCAGACTGACACAGGGGAGGTGGGCAGGGAAAGCATGTGAATTCCTTCTATGCAACATGCTGGTACCAGGGCTCCTAGTAACAAGATCAGAAGAGCAAGTTCTCCGGGTATTTGTGAGTATAATTTTGTATTGATCAGGTTGAAACTGGGGCCTGACTCCAATGTACGTGGCAGTCTAGTTAACACAGTGGCTGGCTGTACATAGAACCTCTGGAAAGCAGGAAGGAGTGAACCTCCTGAGAACATATCTAATTCTACCATAAAGTGACAAAATTTAGACCAAGCTCAATGAAACATGTTTACTTCTCTGTTTATCAGAGGGCAGTGTTCCCCCCTCACCCGCCATCCCCACTAGTGCCCTGTATTTGACTCCACAGCCTTTGTCCATCTCCTGCACTCAACTAACGTTGCCCGGTGAGCAAGGGGGTACACGATAATTGGGTACAACAGGTCTGGCTGCGTGCATGGCCTCAAGTCCTTGAATTTAAAAATGCCTACATCTAACAGGACCCTGCTTTATCACAGTCTGTGATCATGTTGGTCACCCAAGGCCATTCATTCCACTTCTGAGGATTATAAATATTCTCCGAAAGATAACAGTGAGGGAAATGAGTCACCTGTGTCCTCTGAGAAAGATAAACATGGCTGACTTGGCATGTTCATATAAGAGCTGTGGCTCACAATGTGACCTGTGACAAAGGGACTGTCTAATTGATTTAAACAACAACAAAAAACAGGCTAGGAAACACAAAGATATTATTTTTTGATCTCTTAAGACCTTTTAGAGTTATCAGTAGTCAGAGCCAACTTAGCTTTCTCATGAAAATTTTTAGTCCTAGAATTGCTCTCAAATTCCCCCCAACAAAGGAAATACATTTCAACACAACTCAACTGATTCCTGCATATGTACATTAAAAAAAAATAAATATGAATCAGTGGGGTGCCTGGGTGGTTCTGCCGTTAAGCATCTGCCTTCAGCTCAGGTCACGATCCCCCAGTCCCAGGATTGAGCCCCACATCACTCCCCCTGCTTGTGTTTTCTCTCTCGCTGTGTATCTCTCTGTCAAATAAATAAAATCTTAAAAAAATAAAAATAAAAATAAATATGAATCAGCACCTGGAATGGAATCAGGTTGATTCCTGATGCTCTTATATGAACATATGAGTTATTAATAATATAGTAGTTCCTTTTTGCCACCAAGATGTGGCCTTAAGAGGTAACAGTGGGTTTTCTTTTTTAATACTAAGGGTTTATCTAACTGAAATGATTAAATGAGCTAGACTACAAATAGACCATTTCAACTTGACCCAATCTCAGACACTCTCTAAGACATTAATATAATAACTTTGGTTTAAAATATTCCAAAAGAAAAATTGCAAGGTTAGTTTTCTTCTATTATATAGGTGGATTGAGAGATTCCACGAGTTCTGAGGATACTCTATAGACCCTATTTGTACCCTTGGGGTTTCTTGAATGAAATTATAACCATGGTGAGTGTGCTTCCTCATGACTTCACATCCTATCCTTCCCTCATACTTTTCTAAGAATGTATGTTTATGCATAAAAAATGAAATCTACGGGCCAAATTATGAATCTCTGAGAAGGGAACAGAATGAAAACAAGACTTGGGATTAAAAAAAAAAAAAAAGACTTGGAGTGATGAACATATTGTTGGCCCTCATTTAAGGAGAGTGCAGAGAACTGGCTCCCAGTGCTACCCAGTGACTGTTTACATGACTGGGAATGAGGGGACTGGAGCATTTAGAAGAGAGAAGTCAAACATATACCACATAGTTAACTGCTTCCCAAATCAGGAGGAGTTCTGTGATGCTTAGCACCCTCTCTCATTATGGGAGAACCAAATAATATGTGTCTTTTTGAGAGTATTAATTACCTGTTCCATCTACCATTAGCCAAGACCATTCATTCCAAGAGCATGTCTGGTTGGGTTTGGCTGCAAGTAGGATTGGTCTTTTCTTTTTATCTAGTCTTAGCCAATTTTTAGCAAACCCTTCCTACTCAGAAAAAAATGGGTCAGCAAAAGCAGTGGAAGGTCATTGTCATGTGCAGTTCAAGACTAACTAGTCTATCACTGGTAAGTGATACTCACCACAGAGCATGGTCGCACAGTCTACAATGGAATGGATCCAAGCCGTTTGTGCGTAATCCTGAGCGAAGTATGTTTGGAACTCCACAAAAAAAATTGAAATACATCTGAAAAATACAATGCAAGCATTTTACAGGAAAAAAAAATGGATCTAAGCCACGGTTTCAAATTCTGGGTCAGCTGTTTGTATCTCTGTAGGCTTTAACTGGTTTTCAGTGGTACATTGTTAGACCATACTGAGTGAGAAGCTGAAGCTATTGGGCCATTTAAAGGATAAAACAAATGTTCATCCACTGGAAGGGCTGCTGAAGCCAAGTGGATATGGGGATCACCGCTGTAGGGAAGGTTTTATGGAAACGATGACAGGTCAAAAACATGGGTTCTCATTTATCTTGATATTTCACTAACAACTGTAACGTCTAAGAGGTTGTTACCCAAGTTAAAATTTGACATTTAAGAGTTATGCATCACGCAGCAATTTCAGTTCTAGGCTTTAACAAAAGGTAATGATCAAAGGATGATAATAATAGCAATAACAGATACACATATGTCCTTCCAACCAATCCTTCGTCCTTATACCCTCTTATATTCTTATAAAAGCCAAAATATCCTAACAAACCTATTTAACCATAAGTAAGGGACTGGCTAAATAAATTTTAACTTATCAATAAAATGAAATATTTTTAGGATTAATTCCTAGAATTAATAGAAAGGATGATTCGATGTGTATTTATTTATTTATTTTAAAAATTTTATTTATTATTTTGACAGAGAGAAACACAGCCAGAGAGGGAACACAAGCAGGGGGCGTGGGAGAGGGAGAAGCAGGCTTCCTGCCAAGCAGGGAGCCCGATGCGGGGCTCAATCCCTGGACTCCGGGATCATGACCTGAGCTAAAGACAGATGCTTAACAACTGAGCCACCCAGGTGTCCCTTGATGTGTATTTATTGATTTGAGAATAAATTCAAAAAACAAGGTTAAGTAAAAAAGTAGGTTATGAAGTAGTTTATATACTGAAGCTTATTTTAGTTAAAAAACAACAACAACATAGTTCATATAAAAAGGCCAAAGCATGTGAGACAAAACTCAATCATTATATGTGAATGGTGAGATTATAAATGATCACTCTAGAGAGAAACAGAATATAAAGACAGAGAAGTTTTATGTTAAAAATAGTTAATTACTTAGGGGAGAAAAGGCACAAGCAATTCAGAACAATAGTTTGTACCACTGTACAACTTGAAATGAATGTCATACAGATCAGCAAGTTCCCTAACTCGGGGCTCATCAACAGCAAGGGTGACTCAGGCCTTGATGGGGATGAGCAAGGAAGTCATCAGTCTCTTTGGAGACAACTACAGCCTAACTCGTCATGCCTCCATGGCTCACGGTAACCTGATATTTCACTCTTCCTCCCCACTGCAGCTGCTACTGGATGTGAATGTGTTTGATGGAGAAAAAGAAGGGAGAGAATCGGGTATGACCATGACAACTGTGTTAGGCAGGTCCGGCTTTACCAGTGGGCCTCCTCTGCCAATGCCCAGAAGCTGGTACTCCAAAGTATAGAACTTCACTGTCATGGTCTTAAAATTCCTCACAATCTTATCTTTGAATCTGTGTTTTGTAACCAAAGCCCAAAGAAACAGTGGGGCATGCACATGATCAGAGGAGATACACACATAATGCATGTTTGCGATTCTCCGCCTTTCCATCAGCACATGTAGTGTTAGAGACACAGACTGGTATGCTCACAACATACTGGAGTTTGGTGAGACTCAGAGTGAACACAAGGTAAGTTACAGCTACAACTAAGTGTGGGGGTAGAGAGGCCATGCTTTTTTCAAACCAAAACTTGCCTCAAGTGCAGAAAGAAGGCAGTGGTGTTCAGGGCGCCTGGGGGGCTCAGTCGTTAAGTGTCTGCCTTCAGCTCAGGTCATGATCCCAGGGTCCTGGGACTGAGCCCCGAATCAGGCTCCCTGCTCAGTGGAAAGCCTGATCCTCCCTCTCCCACTCCCCCTGCTTGTGTTCCCTCTTTCCCTGTCAAATAAATAAATAAAATCTTAAAAAAAAAAAAAAGAAGGCAATGGTGTTCTAAGAAACACAAAGGACCAAGGATTCCGATACCCTTTCCAACTCAGGTTATGTCTCCGTATTTTACTAGCCAAACTCTTACATTGAAAATGATGGCAGGGAGGAGAAGGGAAAAGGAGGGCTATCCACAGTTTCTTTCCTTTTCTGTCTTTCCTTACTTACCAGGAAGTAGAACATACAGAATGTTGATAGAAAGTGTGTGCATCTATGTCATTGCGAATGGCAAGATTTCATTGTTTTTGGTGGCTGAGTAATAGTCCATTGTGTATATATGTGGATGGAGTTAGAATGTATTATGCTAAGTGAAATAAGTCAATCAGAGAAAGGCAAATACCATATGATTTCACTCATATGTGGAATTTAACAAAGTAAACAGATGAACATATAGGAGGGGCTAAAAAAAAAAAAAAAAAAAAAGGAGAGAGGGAACATAAACCATAAGAGACTCCTAATGACCCAGAAAAAACTGAGGGTTGGTGGAGGGAGAGGGTAGTTATTGGGAGATGAGTGATGAGCATTAAGGAGGGCACTTGTTATGATGAGGACAGGTGATTGTATGTAAGTGATGAATCACTGAATTCTACTCCTGAAACCAACATTGTACTGCATGTTAATGAACTAGAATTTAAATAAAAATTTGGGGGGAAAAGAAAAATGAAATGCATGCATCAAGAAGTGAAATAAAAACCGTTGAGTTCTTGTGCAGGGTTTCCCCCCGTTCTGGTAAAAATGAATGACATAGGTATGCATGAGCTCAGGGATTCCACACAAGAGTTAAATACTCACATTTGCATTCAAAACTTATATGGCAAGATATAAAGATGAATGATAAATTCATGCTAGTAAGTTAATATTTCCATTTTTCTTTCCTAAGAACTTTGAATAGCAAATTAAGAACTCCATGAAAAATCGAGGGAGACCAATGAAGAAAAGAAAAGGCTTTCTACTTTAACACTTTTAGTAGCCCCTATTTTCCTACCTTTTGAACAAAGGGAGCTGCATTTTCATTTTGCCCTGGGCCCTGCAGTTATGTAGCAGGTCCTGGGGTTGGGAAAGGGAAAAGGGGCAATATGGGGTGCTAAGTACTACAACCCAAACCCTCCCATTCTTCCTGAACTCACATGGCTGCCATGGGTACATTTTTCACTCAGTAGTCAGAGTTACTAAAACATGGAATAAACCTTGATGCTTCAAACTTTTTAACATGATTTCTGAGATACTGAATGAGTGGGCCCTTCTCAGTGTGTCCCCAGCCCCGCACCACTACGCATTCTTCACTTCAGCCAGACTGAGTGCTTCCCATGGCTTTCAACACACACCTGTACTCTTTCACACCTCTGAGCATCAGAGATCTGTCTTCTTTTCTGGGATGCTCTCTCAGCCTCCCTCATTCTTTTAGTCTCAAGATAACTGTCAGCTCCTCCAGGAAGGCTTCCCTGACAACCTGAGTCTGGGTTTCATGCCTCTCTTAAATGTTTACACGACACGCAGGGCACTTACCACATGACAGGCCTATGGCAATTCCCACATGTTTGCATTCTCCACTAGACTGTTGTTCTGCCACAGCGAAGGCCCTGTCTGTCTTATCTTGCACTTAATCCCAAATATCCAGCACACCACCTTTCATGTACTGGGTGCTCATTAAATAGTGTTCAAGGTTCAAGGTATTGAAGGAAGGAAAGAAACAAGGAAGGGAGGATTAGCGTTGGTGAAGAAGTGACAGGAAGCTGAGGAAGTAAACAAGGTGGAGAAGTAACTTCAAGGACATAAAGGAGGGAAAGGAGGAGGAAGCCTGGGTGGTGGCTGCCCAGGAAGGTGTAGCTGGGTGAGTGCAGCAGAGTTGTGAAGAACCTGATGCATAAGCTGGCAGGCGAATTAGTCGAAGGGAAATGCAGAGCCTGGAGATGCGGCAGCCTGAGAAAAAAGGGTCCCAGATGATAAGGACATTTTTGTAACTGTACATCATAGTCTCTTCTCATCACTAAATCATTCCGAGGGATTTAATATTTGTGTGACTGTCTCTTGAGACTTTCTTGTTATGTTGTTTTATTGCTGTTTTGTTTTCTGCTTGATGGTTTTCTTAACTAACTTGACTAGTCATATCAGTCAAACTTTGGGGTATGTAAAATTCAAAAATAACCCCCCAGGGGCGCCTGGGTGGCTCAGTTGGTTAAGCAACTGCCTTCGGCTCAGGTCATGATCCTGGAGACTCGGGATCGAGCCCCACATCCGGCTCCCTGCTCTGCGGGAAGCCTGCTTCTCCCTCTCTCACTCCCCCTGCTTGTGTTCCCTCTCTGGCTGTGTTTCTCTCTGTCAAATAAATAAATAAAATCTTTTTTAAAAAAAATTAGGGGCGCCTGGGTGGCTGAGTTGGTTGGGCGACTGCCTTTGGCTCAGGTCATGATCCTGGAAACCCAGGATCGAGTCCCACATCGGGCGGGCTCCCTGCTTGGCGGGAAGCCTGCTTCTCCCTCTCTCACTCCCCCTGCTTGTGTTCCCTCTCTGGCTGTGTTTCTGTCTGTCGAATAAATAAAATCTTAAAAAAAATAATAATAACCCCTGAGATTCTTATCTGAACATGTGAGCCGGTCTGCCAGAGGTAAAATGTCATAACTACAAACATGCTCTGATTAACCGTAACTTTCATAAAATAGAGGAAGAATACTATATCGCTGCTTACTTGTTCTCAAAAGGGAAAAGTACTCTACAAATGGTAAAGGTTCATGATTTATAGCTTCTAAACATAGGCAGGGCCTTAAAGAAAACAAATGTTATCGGAAGCACGTGGTTGTCTCATCCAGAAATAATTTTTATTGTCCTTTGGAAAATGTGTGCATCTGACATGTCGGGAATGCTGGGCCCTGATCTCTGATCCTCACACGGAGTAACTGAGAATTTTGATAATGCTTCTTCATCTCTTGAGATCTCAAGTTCCTCATCTATGAAATAAGCAGTTTGATAAACATAACTGGGTCAGCCACAATGCACTGGATCATGCTGCAGTAGCAAACAACTCCTAACGTCCTCCAGGGGTTGACAGCTCTATTCCTAAGAATGAGGAACAAAGCATCAGGGCACCTGCGTGGCTCAGTCGGTTAAGCATCTCCCTTCAGCACAGGTCATTATCTCCCTGTCCTGGGATTGAGACCTGTGTCTGCTCAGTGGGGAGCCTGCTCTTCCCTCTCCCTCCCTACCCCCCCCCCAACTTCGGCATTCTCTCTCACTCACTCTTTCTCTCAAATAAATACATAAAATCTTTAAAAAAGGGGGGGGTGCCTGGGTGGCTCAGTGGGTTAAAGCCTCTGCCTTCGGCTCAGGTCATGATCTCAGGGTCCTGGGATCGAGGCCTGCATCGGGCTCTCTGCTCGGCAGGGATCCTGCTTCCTCCTCTGTCTCTGCCTACCTCTCTGCCTACTTGTGATCTCTCTCTGTGTCAAATAAATAAATAAAATCTTAAAAAAAAAAACAACAGGAATTTAAAAAGAAAAAGAAACAAAATATCATCCAAGTATCATCTGGCATGAAATAACATTCTCTAAGATACTTTCTCTCAAGAAATTCTCTACTACTTCTTTGGCTTCTGAAGAGCTAGATGTTGACATTTGGTTCTCCACTCCCTCAATGTCAGAAGTGATCCACTGGACAGTGTAGCCTCATAGTTAAAAGAAATACTACGCCCTGGTGGTGGGTATTAAGGAGGGCACGTATTGCATGGAGTATGGGTGTGGTGCATAAACAATGAATCTTGGAACACTGAAAAAAAAATAAAATAAATTATTTTTAAAAATTACTACTTGGGGCGCCTGGGTGGCCCAGTTGGTTGGGCGACTGCCTTCGGCTCAGGTCACGATCCCGGAGACCCGGGATCGAGTCCCACATCGGGCTCCCTGCTCGGCGGGAAGTCTGCTTCTCCCTCTCTCACTCCTCCTGCTTGTGTTCCCCCTCTGGCTGTGTTTCTCTCTGTCTAATAAATAAAATCTTTAAAAAAAAAATTACTACTCACTAACCATGTGACTTTGTTTTATTTTTTGTTTTTGCAGCTCTTTAAATTTTTTATGAAAGTAAATGTATATTATTTGTATAGTTTTCTTTGATTTTATTTATATTTTAGTTAGTTAACATACAGTGAAATGTTGGTTTAGCCATGTGACTCTGGACACATCATTCGACCTCTGTGTGTTGTTCCAAGGACTAAAGGATTTAATGAATGAAGGGTGCTTGGAATAATGTTACCCAGCACAGAGCAAGTACTCAGCTAACATTAGCTACTACTTACAGGAATTCAGCTGTTGATAAAAGAGCTCCCCAGGCCCACAGGTCTGTAGACTTCTACTGCAACTAAGTTAATTTGGATGCGGAAGAGCTTGAGAGAAAAATAGGTCTTACATAGGAAATTTTCTTTGAACATTTAAATCAAGTATTGCTTTTCAAGTCATCTCCAACCCAAGCTGTCAGTTTACAAATAGAATGTCATGTAATTTTTTTTAGAATGTCATGTAATTTCACAATAAAATATGATTCTTAAAATAGACTGACTGTGCTTGCTAATAAGCTATCTTGAAGAAAAAAAATAAGTAATCAACGCACATTACCAGAGAGAGAAAATAAATAAGAAGGACAGCTTTACGAAAATGAACTTCTGGGACTTCATCAAAATAAAAAGCTTCTGTACAGCAAAGGAAACAGTCAACAAAACGAAGAGGCAACCCACAGAATGGGAGAAGATATTTGCAAATGACACTACAGACAAAGGGCTGGTATCCAAGATCTATAAAGAACTACTCAAACTCAACACCCAAAAAGAAGATGAACACATCAAAAAATGGGCAAGAGACATGAAGAGGCACTTCTCCGAAGAAGATATACAGACGGCCAACAGACACATGAAAAAATGTT
>PITA01012616.1:0-60970 GCA_004023965.1 Spilogale gracilis
AAATAAAATAAAATAAAATCCTTAAGAATAGGGGCGCCTGGGTGGCTCAGTTGGTTAAGCGACTGCCTTCGGCTCAGGTCATGATCCCAGAGACCCGGGATCGAGTCCCACATCAGGCTCCCTGCTCAGCAGGAGGCCTGCTTCTCCCTCTCTCACTCCTCCTGCTTGTGTTCCCTCTCTGGCTGTGTTTCTCTCTGTCAAATAAATAAAATCTTAAAAAAAAAAAATCTTTAAGAATAAATTTCAAATTTTTATATCAAACTGAATTCATAAGATAACTGGGCAACTGGAAATTCAGTAAAGACCAAAACAAAAAAAATCATTTCTTTTTAGTTTTGCAAGTGAACATAAACACTATTCCTTTAATAAGACTTTGTTATACACTAAGATTATAAAAAATTACCTCCATATTTAGTAATACAAATGATTAAGAAGCATAAAAATCTAGGTAATTCCTTTTCATTAATATTTTCAATTAATATGTATCACTAAATTATGTAGACTTAAAAGCAAAATGGTATAAGTAAAAGAAGCATGAATGTATTTACTGGTATTTTAAGAGAGATCTTGATATTCTCTTTTATGTTCTAAATTCTAAAGCTATTATGTGTAATTTATATAATATATAAACATTTCAGAAGATCACCTTCTTATGAGTGGTAGTATTAAATAATGTATTAATTATATGTAATACACACACATAATGAAAAAAGTTACAAAACCCTAAGTTTTAAAAGTATGTGTATATATATTATATGTAATACAATATACAAACATACAATCAATCTAATATATATAATTAACTATTCCCACCCAAGGGGCACCTGGTTGGCTCAGACAGTACAGCATGTAATTTTCAATCTTGGGGCCATGACCTCAAGCCCCATTTTGGACATAGAGCTTACTTAAAAAAAAAAAAAAAGTATCACCATTCAATGCTGATTTTCTAAAATATTCAAGAAGCTGTTAATCTAAAGATTCACAAAATGCCTAATTATCCCTATCTACATACAAGTAGCATCTAAAATAAAGCTCTATGCGTGATTTCTACATTTATAACGCACATAACATAATTCATTAGGCGATGCTCCTTCTTTTCTGAAATCCCAAATCCAAGAAAATTGAATCACTTTTAAATGAACCAATGTGTTTATTAGATCTGTGGGGTGTAAGAAAACTTCAATTGCTGCTCTGTGTCATGCTGATATAGGCATAAACTCTCAGGTTAAACTTCTCTCTTTGTAGTACAAGTTTCAATTTGGATTTTAAAAAGCTTGAGGCCATCAATTTTCACATCTTTCCCCACTCCCATTTCAGAAATCAGAGAGCCAATTTCAGGAAAATACTGGCAAGTTATATGGAGGTTTAACATGTTCAAGAATAAATCTGACTTCCATTAAGGCAATTCCATTAAAATAAAGCACATTGAAACCACTTAAAATTACCAGGTTTTCTGGCTTCTAATTTAAGAGCTGTTTATCTAAAGTCAAACAAGGTGAATAAGCATGTTTTTCTTAACTACTGGACTGAATAGTTTCAAAAACTCTAAAATTTGAAACAAAATCATTAAGATGTTTCTGTCATTTTTAAGCACCTCCTAACCAAGCCAGCAAGGCTCTGCTTTCTTATCCTATTAACACTCTCCCCCAACCCTGGAGGATTAGTCCATTGTACCACTTCATTTTTTTTTAACAGATTAAGCTCTAAGTTCCTTTCATCCTCTCTTGACCACTGGCCGTTTTCCCATTGCACAAATCCCTTGAATCTGATATTCTGGAGAGAGAGAACTATCTGCTTTCTCTGTGTCTGTCGCTGGTCTCTACAGGACATGGTAAGGAGATCTTCTCAGTTATGGATGGTGTTGACCTACCTGAGATTATGTGGATTCAAGTTCTCTGATATTGGATGGACACTCAACATCAACAAAAGTCATGTGTACATCCCTTTAGTCCTAACTCAATGTGCATGCTTTCTCTCTAAACTCCTCTTATTAAAGTTCCCCAAAAAATGAATGAACTGGATCTTAGATATAGCACTATCAATCAAGTAGACAGTAAGAGCTAGATACAGAAAAAGCAACTACAGAGTGAAAAGGTAGAGATCTCCCCAGCTTTGTCGTAGAACAGGCACAGAGCAGAGAATCTATGCGTGCATTAAATAGTTACCAAAACTACTCATTTTCTATAGTTAAATTTAATATGTATTTTAAACTGTGATAGTGATATTATTAATCTTGAAATATGTACTAAACATTTACTAATAATTCATTTTCTCTTTTATCATTACTACTGATCCTAACAGAATGAATATCTCCAAAATATTCCACAAGAGTAGCCCAATAATAATTTTAAATGATGACAATGGTTTTTAATCATCTGTGATTAAATCTGAGATTCATCTATGAGAATAATCTATGATTTTCTTTGTTGTCCTGTTTTCCTTTATAAGACATTACAATAGTTGCAAGTGTGATTAAGTCTGACTAAAATAACTCAACTGACCACCTCCCTAAGACCCCTTCCTTCCCCTAAGATAGTGCATTCAAAAGTCATGTGGTTCTTCGATACCTGCCCTTCTCTCTCTCTCTCTCTCTCTCTCTCTCTCTCTCACACACACACACACACACTCTTCAATACATTCATACATACTCACATACATATTTATAAATATATTTCTATATATAGAAGCAAAAAGTTATATGTATGTGTTGTGTATGCTTGTGTGTATCTCTTAAAATAAATGATAACATTGAATGTTACATGTTCTGTAACTTTCCCTTGCCCACCATATTATATTCATTATCAGGTTGTGTCACCAAACAAACAAAATTTCTGGAAGTTTCCTTCAAGATTAGTTTCAAAATCACCTTGAAAGGTGAAATTCATACAACAGGAACAATCCAGTGAAACTATATGTGGCAGATATAGCCAAATAAGTTTAGATTTGAAAAGTGGTGGCCAAGGTTCAAAACAAATGTAATTTTAGTGATATGAAGTTTGATTCTTCAAATATTTTGGAAAAAAAATGAGAAGAAATTAAATATATGAGTTCTCTTTCAAGTCAGTCCACTTTGAATTTTCCTGTCTTATTCAAATGTAAAGAATGTAGGGGCGCCTGGATGGCTCAGTCCTTAAGCGTCTACCTTCCACTCAGGGCATGATCCTGGAGTTCCCGGATTGAGCCCCGCTTTGAGCCCTGCATCAGGCTCCCTGCTCGGTGGGAAGCCTGCTTCTCCCTCTCTCACTCCCCCTGCTTGTGTTCCCTCTCTAGCTGTGTTTCTCTCTGTCAAATAAATAAATAAAATCTTAGAAAAAAAAGTAAAGACTGTAAACCATTTAATTACTTATATATCTATTGTATTATATATGTATATAATGTCGGCTCAGGGCATGATCCTGGAATCCCCGGATTGAGCCCTGCATCGAGCCCCGCATGGGGTCCCTGCTCCTTAAGAAGCCTGCTTCTCCCTCTCTCACTTCCCCTGCTTGTGTTCCCTCTCCAGCTGTGTTTCTCTCTGTCAAATAAATAAATAAAATCTTTAAAAAAAAAAGGTAAAGAATGTAAACCACTTAATTACTTATATATCTATTGTATTATATATGTATATAATGTCATACACACACACGCGCGCGCGCACATACACAGGTACACACACTCTCAACACTGATGTCTTAAAGTTTGGATATAAAATATCCCAAAAGTGTAAATCAGCTTCTAGAGATAGAAACATGAATTTCAGATGTACATCATAGGTACAAATTAGGATGCTACTGGAAAACAGAGCCTTAACAGAATATGTGTAGAATATTTACAGATAAACTTTTAATTACTATTTACTTTTAATTACTTTTAATTACTATTAATTACTAGACAGAATGTGACTTTTGGCAGATTATATAAGCTCTTGAATTTGAATTTCCACGTCTGTAAAATATAGAAACAACTCTCTGTTAAGGAAACTCCCTACCACTACAAAGAAAAGCTGCAAATGGAACACACTTTGCTGAAAGCTTGTGGGCCTCAACCCTTCTTTAGCTCAGCATACAGACAAAATGGCTTGAATGAAATCCTGCCTTTAGGACAGGTTAGTAGCTCTGAGTTCAGAGTCTAAGTCGTAGGATATTCGCCTGGGTTGTGAGGATAGTAATAGTATCTACTTCAGTGGGCGACTCGGAAGGTTTAGTATAAGTCTATAGTAAGCACTTATTGTACAGTTATGTGTTCACTATGATTTTTGACATTATGAAGATAATATAGTAATACTGTATACATCACATCCATCTCTTCCTTGAGAAGCCCTCTCCTCCTTCAATGTTTATGATAGGACACTCCTCATTTTCCTAATACTATTTCTTCTTTCATGCCTTCACCATTTCTTCATCATCCTTGGACCCCCAAATTGAGCTTTCCATAACTCTATCTTCAACTCTCTATGATTAAAGTTCCATTGAGTTCTAAACAAAATACTGAAACATTTGGTAAAGGGATGAATCCAAATTCCCTAAGAAAGGAATTACCCTGGAAAAACTTTGGAGTAGGTTTCACCAGGTATCGTGTCTACTTATTCCATAGGAAAAAAATTCCAATATGGAACTACACCACCACC
This sequence comes from Spilogale gracilis, assembly GCA_004023965.1. NCBI lineage: Eukaryota > Metazoa > Chordata > Mammalia > Carnivora > Mephitidae > Spilogale > Spilogale gracilis. The sequence goes on from PITA01012616.1 coordinate 4,607, forward strand.
AGTGAGCCTAGCTGGAGAGTCCACAGCTTCAAAAAGTAACTGAGCAAGGGCATGTTTCACCATCTAGACAATAATGTTCACATTCTCCTTTAAACTGCAAAAAGCCAGACAAAGGCAAAATGGAGTTAGTGAAGAAATATTTATTGTGAATGTACAAGATGTCAGGCACTGTGCTCACATACACATTTTCATCTGATCTTACTTGCTCTACTGCACTGCACAGGGTAGGCTCTTCTTATATGGCTGACAATGAAGGTGTGAAACAAAATATAAAGTCTAGATGAGGATAACCTATAAATTTACAACAACAATGAATTCCCATTTTCTGTATGCCTCACATGGTCATGCTTTCTTACTAAGCCTCTAAGAGTGAATGAATCTCGATCTACATTGAGAAAAGATTAACAGCTATATAATGTTGCAATTACCTTCTCAGTAATGATGGTATATTTATAGGAGACTGCAGTTTGTGATTACCTCACCCTGTGGAGAGGAGGGAAAAGGAGAACAAATACGGACTATTTTCTATAGAAGCTTTTTCCTTTATAAAGGAAATGAAAGTTACAGTGACTAGACTTACCTTTTGACAGAGTTTATTTTGATTTAATATGTACAATTATTCTGAGATACTTTTGTGCTAGTCAGCATGACCGAGCTCTTAAAAAGTTTTAATTCCCAAGAAGAGTAAAGTTATAAAGTATCTGAGTAGATCTAAGATAGAGCCCCTCTCTGACTTTGTAACCCTTAGAAAAAAGTTAACTGACAGGAGCCCCAGGCCTGGAGCAGCAGCACCCCGATCTCTACTCCTCTGACTTTCCTCAAGCAGGAAACTTGCTTGAGGATGGCATGGCTCCAAACATAGCCCAAACCACGGTGTCTGCTCAGAATGAGGGGTAAGTAATGTCCTGAACTAGGGGATGCATTTCTAGTCCTGGGAGGTACGCTCAACATTAGTAGTTGACTATACACATTCTAATTTCCTCTAATTAACCTAAAACTGATTCTGTAATATCAGCGTTCACAAATCTGACACACACATACATGTATAAATGTGTGCATATGTATAAATATGAATATATGTACACACACATATATGCTCATTTGCTTTTCTACTTTGGTAACTTCATTCTTCATATATTTTAATTCTAGAAAAGTATTAACCACTGAACAGTATTATCAATGAGAAACCAACCCGTCACATGATAACAATAAAACACCAGGAAATATAATTTATACTGATTAAGGAGGTGTGTTGATGAGGTATCAGGAGAGTTCAGGACACTGAGCCCCCTTTCAGTCTCCCTTTTCAGTTTGGTTTGATAAGTTTGGTTACTTTCTCCATCAGCAGAAAAGTAAACCATACTTTGATCCAATATACAAAGTTATAACATCCTTTCAGAAACTTTCTTTATATGTTCACTGCAATGGTTCAATTAAAATGTACATTTTGGAGGCTAAACCTTATAAAGAATACTTATTAAAGGCAAGTCCTCAATACAAGTTAAATACAAACTAACTATAAATTTAATTTAAGATTTTAAACCTATTTCTAACTTAAAGAAAGGTTAAACCAATCTACTTTTAATTAAATATATCTATGGCAACTTAATTCCAAATCTTAAGGTTCTGCAACCCAATTTCTCATGATAAAAATATTACTAAAACTCATCTGCATTGAATGACAATCTTCCATTCCTCTCGGCTCTCTGAATCCATTATCTCTCTCATGGGAATGAATGCTTTGCTATGACTGATGATGAATAAGATATATAGGACAAATGATGCACTTTTTCATTTAAAAGACTAAAAAGGAAATTCACTTTAGTCTCCTTTCTGCCTAGTTTCATTAAAATCTAAATACAGCTATTCTAAGAGATTTTTTTCTAGCTCACTTCAGTTTGACAAAAAATGTCTCATGTATCATTTAAATCAATTACAGAGTCTCTGGAAATACACCTCAAAAGTTTCATTTTTATACTTTTGGTTTAAAAATAAACACACAAAATATCACCAAAATAAATAAGCATTAAAATAAGTCCTAAAACAAACAAACAAACAAAAAAACAGTATCTTGAAAGAGTTTACTGTTTATTACTACTAAATTATATTCTACGACTTGTTTCAACTTTGGAAAGTACTTGGGGAAGTATCTTTACATAATTGTTTATTTCCTAAAATATTTCTGTAAAGTGGTATCTTATTTTGCCTAAAAAGTGATAGTGATTTGCACAATTAGAATAATATCAAAATCCCAGTTGAATTTTATGACTAGATGATCTTAGGCAATTATTGGTAGTTAACAGGAGACCACCCATTTCCCCTGCTAGATGAGAAGGTTATTTTCCCTCTTTTGCACTGGTGAATTTCCACTACTTAGCACAGTGTCTGGCACATAAAATTTGTCCAATAAGTATTGCTGCTCAAGGGAAAGGAAAAGTAGGAAGGGATGAAGCTGAAATTGTTGAATTTAAATTCCAGATCCTAACTTTGAGGACTCTTTTCTTTAAATAAATCTGCTTCAAAGAAAAAATCACTTTATACACCCATGCAACTGCATATTTAGTGAACTGGAATATTATTTGAGAGACACTACAACTTTAACAGAGTAAATATCTGACTTTAAGATTATATTTTATCATCTCAGGGGGAAAAAGAGGAAAGAAAAACTTGGATTTTACTTGTTCTGATTTTAAATGTACTGGTAATTATGTAAACATTGGTTTATGCTATTTTAGAAGCCTTTGATAAATTGCTACAAAGTTAATTGCTTGCTTTAAGTAGATTAAGAAATAAAGTTCCATCTCCTTTTCCCTAAGAACCCAGACCCTTTGAAAACCTGAAACTCTTCTGCTTCTTAATATTAGCTACTAATCTTGTTCAGGATTATTAAGATTAAAGTTATATCCAAGGAAAAGAAGGGAGGGTGGGAGGAGAGAAGAATGAAAACAGGGAGGAAGGATGGGAGGGGAAGAAAGGGAGAAAAGGGGGAGAGGGAGGGTGCAAGCAAAGCAGGAAGGAAGGGGGAAAGAAACCAATGCACCAAAAATGTTTTCTTCTTCTTTGAATGGAAAGGTACATAATACACTACTGTAGTTATTTAAAGACATCAGAATCACTTAGAAGAAAATAAAGTGAAGTGTCTCCAGTGATTTGAATTCCCTCTAAATCATGTTAAGAGAAATCTGGGTAGCTAACCCGGTTATTCTCCATTTCTCCATGCTAGGTCCCACCTTAAGATCTCCTGAATTCCTCAGAGTTCCTCAAGGCCCCAGAGGCTGGCATCAGTAGATGGCAATTCCAGGTCTCCCTTGCAATCCAGTGGCAAGTTGGGGCTGGCCAATGGTGGATGTTGCCATAAGAGAAATGGAGGTATTTCACACCTACTCCATTCCTGCTTCCTTCTGGCAGTGGCTGCCTTTCTCTCTGGCCACAGATCCTGTAATCAGATTCATCTCTTATGACTCTAGCTCTAATTTCATTCCAGTAACCATTCCCTCCTTTCTCATACCTAAGCTGTAAGAGGCCACAGCTTCCAATTCTAGTTGTTCCTTAATCCTCACCAGCCTTTCGGTAAAAAGCCCTTCATTAAACTCTACTGAAACCCCTGAACATATCGCGTGTCCTATTGCCCCCCAAATAATACGGAGGATAAAATCTTGTGACTCTCAACCAAAACTCTTCCAACAGAAGCAAGTTTGTGAATAATTTATGCAGAGATAACAGCCATTCTCGTTTATTGGAGCCAAGCACATTTATCAGTCAACTGAGATAATAAGAATAAAGAAAGCAAATTTGAATAGCTGGGGTTAAAAACACCCACTAGCATGTAAATGATACAAATCCTTGAAAAGGAGGTCAATACATCATAAACATTAAACTCTACCCTAAGACTGATCAGAAGATTTGTTATTTACCCTGAAATCTTCATTTTACCAACACTAGGTTACTCTGCTTCAAGCGACCTGTGGACCACACATTGGGAAAAGTTGTTTTAGACTTAACAAAGCATGATGAAAAAGAAACTGTTCACTAATAAAGGAAACAACAAAATCCTGTTTAAGGTAAAGTATAACTAATTTGCTATAATATAAAGGTAGAGTATAACAATATCTCCCATTGCTAAGTTTTCTAGAACTCTGAATAAAATAACTGAAATTCTGGGGTTCCTGGGGGCTCAGTCAATTAAGCATACACCTTTGCCTCAGGTCATGATCCCAAAGTCCTGGGATCAAGTACCACAACAGGCTCCATAGTCTGCTCTCCCTCTACCCCTCCTGCTGCTTGTGCTCTCTCTCTTACTCTCTCTCAAATAAATATACAAAATCTTTTTAAAAATAACTGAAATTTGGGGTGCCTGGGTGGCTCAGTTGGTTAAGCGACTGCCTTCAGCTCAGGTCATAATTCCGGAGACCTGGGATCCAGCCCCACATCGGGCTCTCTGCTCGGCAGGAAGCCTGCTTCTCCCTCTCTCACTCCCCCTGCTTGTGTTTCCTCTCTAGCTGTATTTCTGTCTGTCAAATAAATAAATAAAATCTTTAAAAAAAAATAACTTAAATTCTATAATACATCTTTTTTATCACAAAAAAAGGACTTAAACATTCACAAAGTTATTAATTTTAACTTCTAAAAAAATACTGTACAGAGGCAGGACCGCTGTGCTGGACCATTCCAGGGGTGCTTTAAAATACCTAAAACATAAAACAAACCAAAAAAACAAAAACAAAAACAAAAACAAAAAACACCTAAAACACAATGTGAAAGATATCCTGTGTATGTGCATAACTCAGCACACTTAATGGAAGGGAAATACTATCCAGCCAGGGGAGGCCAGAGTGGAAACCCAGCTACCTATTTCCAAGAAAAAAACCTTAAGACAGGAAACTGGTTACACAGGTGGTAGTAGTACTAAGAATTCATATAGAGATGAGCAATAACAGGAACCCGGTAACCCCCCGTAAAGGAGAGGCAGGATTAGTGGAACTCAGAAGCCATGGCCATCCAACAGAGGCTGGCAATATGGCAAGCCTTCCTGGCAGAAGCTGAGCTTAGAGAGAGAAAAGCAACAAGAACTACAAGACACGACTGCTGCATGAGAAACTGATAGTCTCACTTTAGACTTAGGGGTAGGCAAGGGAGTAGGGGAAAATTCCCTGGCTTCTCCCTCCTCCCACCCTTAAGTAATCCATTATTACCTCCCACTAAGCCAACTCAATAATGGTGGAGGCCAAGGGAGCTAGGGAAATGGAGTACAGAGCAGGGTGGGTGAAAGGATCATAGGGCAAATAATGGTAAGAACATCAAAAACTAAAGTGGCTCAAGAGAACTGAAAGTGTGTGTTCATATAAAATCTTATACACAAATATTCATAAAAGCATTATTCACCATAGCCAAAAAGTAGAAACAACCCAAATGTCCTGCCACTGAAGAATGGATAAATAAAATGTATATCTATACAGTAGAATATTATTCAGCCACAAAGAAAAGGAATAAAGGACTGTTACATGCCACACTCTTTTTCTTTTACGATTTTATTTATTAGAGAGAGAGAGAGAGAGCAGAAACATGAGCAGGAGGAGTGGGAGAGGGAAAGCAGGCTTCCTGCTGAGCAGGGAGCCTTATGTGGGGCTTAATCCCAGGACCCTGGGATCATGACCTAAGCCAAAGGCAGACACTTAACGACTGAGCCACCCAGGCGCCTCATACATGCCACACTCTTAATGAACTTTGAAAATATATAAGTGAAAGAAACTGTAAAGATAAGCCACATATTGTATGATCCCATTTATAGGAAATTCAGAAAGGCAGAAAATAGATCAGTGGTGGCCAGGAAATGGAGGGAGAGGACATTCAGGCTAATTGCTACCAGTTAGATGCTTCTGTTCAGAATGATGGAAATGTCCTGGAATTAGACAGTGATAATAGTGGTACACCACAAAAGTATCTAAAAACCACTTAAGTGTCTATTTTGAAATGGTAAACTTTATAATATGCCAATTATGGTTCACCTTTTAAAATGTTTTAAAAAATGACAAAATAAATAACTGAGAATAAAAACATGAAACCTAATGAAAAGTACTGTAGTATCCAACAATCATAAATTTTTAACAGGGTATTTATGAAAAGCAACACAAGGCTAGAAAATTATCATTCATGTCACACAGTTCAAAATCTACCTTCTAGCATTAAAGTTTCTAACAGCAATTTCCTAAAATCCCAGGAGGTAAGGATGTTTCCCTATAAAAATAATCCCATTAGACATTGTGACAAAGCTCTCTGATCTAGCACAACTGGGACAGAGTTGGTACACATATTGAAAATACTGGCTAAAGCAGAGAAGATAAAATATGTATATGCATATGTATACACACACATACACACTCAAAAATAGTAAAAATTTTATTTTTACTTAAAATACAGATATAAATATTCACCCATATTCAGATAAAAGATTAAAGCCATTTCTCCTTAGGTCTTCTGATCAGGATTTTATAGTATCTTTTTTATACAAACCCACACCTACAATGCAACATTTATATTTCCAATTCCCTTTGAGCTTTAATAGAACAAAAGCTAAGAGATGCACACAAAGTAATCTGCATGTAAAACTGTTAGATTTATATCATTTTCTCACAGTTCACTTGTGCATACTTAATTCAAAATCATTTTTTTCAACTTGTCCTTACTGAGATTTTCCCAATACTTGATAATTTTCTTTGCTGTCACACTTAAGAGTTCATCACTTCATATAATGTTATATTGCAGAATTATAATGAGAATTGGCATTCACATGATTTGAAGGGGTAGGAAACCAGCTCACTAATAAGCACTGAGTGTAACTAGCAGGAGCCGAACTGCATCCATGTGGTAGACCACAGTCTCCTACCCATGCGTGCTCAGTATCCTGTGGAAAGCTGTCAGGATCATTTACAGTAAGCCTGTCAAGCAAGAGCACATTCAGGTTTGGTAAGTAGACATTAGCTAAGTAAACCTCCACTGTATCTATATTCCACTGAAAACAATCAATCAGTAAAAACAGATAAAAGGGGTGAGAGTAGCAACATCTGGCTGGAAAGTTAGAGAAAGTCCTGAAAACTTTCTACAAAATGCCTTGGCTGATTAGTTATTTTAAGTTGACATCAAAGAGGCCATTTCTCAGCATCACTGTTGGTTTGGTTAATAGTCTAAAGTCTTCGACCTCTACCTTGTACTTGACACCTCTCTGCCAAAATAAATGCCATCAAGAGTCTTCAGACTGTCCCAGAAAGTTGCTTTTTAGAACCATCCCAATCTCCAAAGAGCCAAACTTATGAGAACCCACACAACAAAAAGGCATTCAGAGAGGACCCACAGAAAGTTGAAAAGATCTAACTCAAAAAAAAAAAAAAAACTCCTTGAAGTTCCACTTGAATCCAGAGGTGAGTATAATTCCAGGAAGAAAGAAAAAAGGAAGAAAACCTCAACAATCAAGGTAGAGAGCACTACTGCACTACCCTACCTAACCCTCCCCTCTGATTACAGACACACACACAGACTATCTAGAATATCAAAGAATCTGGAAAGTTTACACTTTCTATTATGAGTATGTGTTTTTTGCCATGCGGATCGTTTATACTATTATCCCCAAATTTTCATAATCTTCAAAATCTTCCATAAAGGATTCTGCGTCCATGTCGTACTGACATAAGGCTTGGCCAAATTATTTAGTTAATGAAATGGAAGTACAAATCACATTCGTCACTTCTAAGCTGCAGCTTTTAAAAGCCATAATAGGTTTCCTCCATTACTCTTTCTCTCTGACAGGAGATCAGCTTGTCCCATACAGGGGCTGCTCCATCACCTTTGATCCTGGGAAGAATTTGATCCTTACGACTGAGGCACAGCTGATAATTGCAGCCTTTGCTGTTGCACACCATTATGTTAGAGTTCTTTGTAACATGGCCACACCACAGTGAAAGCTAACACAGCCAAGACAGATTTATCAGAAGAAAGAGAATACAAAGGAAGGTAACATCAGAGCTATACCTTCCAACCATAGAAGACTTCTAAACCAATAAATAATCCCTAATTTTCAGAGCAGTATTTCTCCAACTATCTGTGCTGATGGATCAGTTACCTTTAAAAAAAATTCCAACCTGGGCACCTGGGTGGCTCAGAGGATTAAGCCTCTGCCTTCAGCTCAGGTCATGATCTCAGGGTCCTGGGATCAAGTCCCACATTGGGCTCTCTGCTCTATGGGGAGCCTGTTTCTCCTTCTTTCTCTGCCTGCTTCTCTGCCTATTTGCGATCTCTCTCTCTGTCAAATAAATAAATAAAATCTTTAAAAAAAATTCCAACCTATTATAGACCAAATCTTATATAAAATGTATGAAAATGAATTAACAGAAAATCAAAAGAAAAAAAGGCTTTCAAAATTTAAGCCCCAATTTTTATATTATCATTAGATTCACCAGGGGAAAAAAAAAAAAAAAAAAAAACTACTTTGTTGAACTGCTATTCAAGTTTCTAAATGCTTACAATCCCAATTTTTGCCAACACATCACTGCCAGAAATTACAGTGCCTGGAACCACTCTGGTCCACAGAGCACACTTTCAGCAGCACTGTTTCAGGGCATGTGGAATTAAGAAATACAAAGGCTTTATGATGATGTAAACTTCTGGGCAATTATATAACTGAAAACAAAATTATAGACTAACTTTGTCCAGGAAACAGGTAAAATTCTCTTTAGTATCTTTCCTACTCTGCAAAAATATCTGTGGTTCCTTTTTTCTATAGGCATAAAAATCAGGGTGTTATTTTTTCCTTTTTTTTTTTTTTTTTTTTTTTTTTGTAGTCCATCAGGATAGACATTTAGGTTATTTGAAAAGTGTCTAGCTCCCAGACTTAGTAATCTTAAATGAAATGTTTTCAGTTATGGTGAATAGAACCCAATTATTTTATATTGACATATGTAGTTTACTGCCTTTTTCTCGACTTATTATCATCTAGCTACTGGAAAGCACCCAGTTTTCTTCAATTATTTAGCAACCTGCAATAAACATGGTTTAGTTCCAAAACTCCAAGTATATTTTAAATCACATTTAATTTTGTAAAGTATGAATCTTTGCTCTATTGAAGATGATTCAAAGTTTTAGAAATTCATCTCAAACCTTTAAGTAGTTCCTGGCTTGCCCAGAAATACTTTTTGGGTGGTAAGATTCCAATCCTGATGAATGTCATTATACATCCACTGTTCTCCTGGGTTGCTAAGGCAGCTGCTAGCTGCTTAAAAAGCTAGTTTTTCAAAAATGACTGAAAGGAAAAGAAATGATTGTTTCATTTTCTCTCAAATGAAGAAAAATATGTGTAATATATTTAAAGTGAAGTTGCCTTCCAAGTTTTAAAAATGTTGATGGCAAAAGCTAGATCTACTTCAGTTTGGACAACACAGAGACTAAATCACTGGACTCCTGCAAAAGTCAACTGCCTTTTGAAACTAATGGTATTTGCAGAGAGAGACACAGCAAGAGAGGGAACACAAGCAGGGGGAGTAAGAGAGGGAGAAGCAGGCTTCTCGCAGAGCAGGGAGCCTGATGTGGGGCTCGATTCCAGGTCTCCGGGATCATGACCTGAGCTGAAGGCAGATGCTTAACGACTGAGCCACCCAGGTGCCCCAATAGTAATTTTTATAATAAGAAAAAAAAAAAAAAACATTACAATTAACATTTCTTTAGCACTGAATAAATTATAAGATGTTTTCCCATCTGCGATCTAGTTAGTATCTACAGTAACCCAGTTTACGCAAGTAGGACAAATACCATCACTTTATCCCCACAGAGCCAAAGGATGAACTATGTTCCAATAGCTCAACTATGATTTCAAACTTTTTTTTTTTAACACACTAATTCATGGCAGTTTCTTTCTTATGGATCACTTGTATTTGACTACTCTGAGTAGTTGTACCTAAAATATCTTCAAGTTGGTTGGCAAAAAAACAAAATAGAACAACAAATATTTACCAGTAATATTATGAATAAGCCCAGAGAAAGAAAACATAGTGCAGTCCATTTCTAAAATGATTAGGAAACAAATATGACAATATGCTAAAGTATTTTTATTACAGGTATAATTTTTCATAATATAGAATTAAAGTCTCGACTTTAATTTTAAATTCTCCTGAAAAAATACCAAAAATGTCTAATCGTTTAGGGAAAAACTAAATTAAGAAAATTTCCATTTTCAGATAAATGTAAGTAGCAGTCAATTTAACAATTAGCAGAAGCTTTTGTTGCTGCTGTCTGAAGATCTCTGTTTTATATTATCTTCAGGGTTTGAGAAGAGATAGGTACAAAGGCAATGTTTTAAATTATAATACACTTCGATGACAAAAATACAAATAAATTTGTTACTTTTTAAATCCCTGCCAATTAGTGAAGAAACAATTTTTTTAAGGTGGTATTTCAAATACATATACAGAAAGTTAGGCTTACTGTGTTATAGGAATCGAATTCTAAAAACTGATCAATGTTATAGTTGGAGATTAATTCTATAGAACCGTTTAAGTTTATTGCTGTGTCAACCTGACAGCTATATAGTCATGAATACAGTTAAATGTTTTTAAATGTTTTTTAAAACATTTTAATATGATCAACAGTACTACCAAGAATACTTTAATTAATCTTCACATGCATTTTGTAATTTAAAAAGATACTTAATTATTTAATAATATCCATTTTCTTTTCCTTTTGGTTTAGCACAAATTTATATATTAGAGGACTTAATAATAAAATTATCTAACCTATTTGATCCTGAGGAAAAGTTCAACAAAGAAAAATGAGTTTCTTCTTGCTCAAATCTTCTTTAAAAAGAAGAAAAAGGAAAGAAAATGTAAGTAGGGAAAAACAAAATATAGAATTCCTTGTGTTAAGGGCATGGTTAGTTCAGTTATTTAAGGGTATATTTTCAGTTATGTTGTCATTATCATCAAAATTCTGTGCTCTACAGAGTCATATCAAATTAATATTCACTACTCCCAGGTACATTTTTTTTCCAAAGATATATTCTTTTAAATGCATTATTAACCCAAAAGTTTGGCTCTACTCTTCAATTTACAAACTTTTTTAAGTGAAAGCTCCTTAGTGAGAAAAAGTTGAGATCTCATATATACAGAGACCCTGAGACCCTGTAACTTTGGGCAAAGTTTATTAAGCATCTGCTTGGGCTCAGGTCTTGATCCCAGGTCCTTGGGAAGGAGCCTAGCATGAAGTTCTCTCCTCAGCAGGGAATCTGCTTCTCCCTCTACCCTCCTCCACTTATGCTTGTGCTCTGTCTCCCCCCCTCTCTCTCTGAATTAAATAAAATCTTTTAAAAAAAAGAAAGAAAAAATAGATCAGTCATTTAAATTTTCTCAGCGTACTGCCTATTCCTAACTATTTTCTATCACAATCTTAGTTTTTATCTTAGTTTTTCCCATCTCTCCAGTAAAAGTAAGAGCTCACCGATTAAATCTGATGTTCTTCATTTTCTTGGACACGAAATAAATATGGGTTGATGAAAATAGTTCACTAAATGCTATCCCCAAATATATGGAGAGATTTTAAATTATGTTATACACCTTCACAAAGGGTAGCATTTTTAAAAATCAACTTGAATTGAAATAAAAACAAGTTAACAGTTAATTTTTACATTAATAATTTTTACATTAAAATAGGTAGTAATTTTTACATTAAAATAGGTAGTAGATAATTTTTAGTTTTTTGTTTATAAAAAAATCTAATTATTATACTTTCAATATATAAGCATTAAATCCTACATAAAATTTAAAGATGCAGTTCTCCAAATACACATATGGCCCAATTATATTTACAAGGCACAATTACTAATAAATCAGCATAAGTCCTTATGACAGTTCCCAAATCTAATTTTCATATAGTCCCTTTCCCATATTTTTATATTTCTAAAACAGTGGGTTTTATCATAAACATGTTGGAGGGAGTACCTAATGACAGTACCAAATTTTAACTGAGGTTCTTACAGTAATTTTGGTACCTCTATGTAAAAATTAACTTGTACATTCTCAATCAATACTTCTCAGTCTTATAAATGGCTGTATAAAGAAGTAATAAGACAGAATGCCAAAAGTGCCTTAATGATAGGTAGATGTGTAAATGGTCTTTTAACAAAAAACTACTAATCAAGGCAGTTGTTTAGAGAAGATGGAGAAATATTAAGGTTTGTGTGTAAGAAAAATCATTAATGACAATTTTAACAATAATTTAAGTAAGAAATCTCGTATCCCCATAATTTTGTATAATGTCATAATTACCATCAGGCAAACAATACTAATCTAAGTTAGCAGATCACATGGTCTTTGTCAAAACTTTCCTTAAATTTTCAATAACTCTCAAAAAAAATAGGCTTCATTAATTTGGAGGACTGCAAGTCCTTAAACCTATGTTTTCCAATAAAGGAGCCAGTAGACACATGTGGCCGTTGAGCAAGTGAAATAAGGCTAGAGCAACTGAGAAACTGAATTTTAAATTTTATTTAATTTTAATTACTTTACTAAATTTAAATTTTAATACTATTCAACTCAGTTACTAGAACTTTTAATTATGTTTGAAAAAATGTGGGTTTGTTTCTTAAACTAAAAATTTTATTAAATCTAAATATAGATCAAGTATTTCCAATGAAAAAATATCAGAGTTAAAAGAATACAAAAGAACAGAAATACTCAATGAATTTTATATTGATTATATTAATATTAAATATTTTTGATACATTGGGTTAAGGAAATTTTTCATTATTAAAACTCATCCAACTATCCTCCTTTTACTTTTTTTAACATAGCTACTAAAAGTTCTGAATTACATAAGTGGTTTATATTGTATTTCTATTAGACAGTACTGCTTTAGAAAACCTGTATAAAATCAAAACTTTTTAGAAGTCAGCTTCCTTAAGGTATAATTTACATGCAATAAAATGTAGTCTTTTACGAGTATAGGTCTATAAATTTTCACAAATGTATGTAGTCATGTAACAACAAGCACAATTAGGATATAAAGTATTTTTATCACCCCAAGAAGTTCCTTAATGCTCCTCTGTAATCAGCTCACAACTCCAACCTCCAAACACTGACAACTCTGTTCTTCTGTCCCTATACCTTTGCCAATTATAGAAAGTTATATAAATGGAATAATATAGCATGTAGACTTTTGAGTCTGATAAAAACAAATTTTAAATACTACAGTACTCTCACTGCACTAAAGGATGATTATTATTCTGGTATTTCCTTGTATTACGAACATTTTGCCAAGGCCTAGCTTCATTATTCTGTGTCCAATACTGAGCTTTCCTCCTTGTCACTATTACAGTATTTTATTTATACCACTAGAATACAACTGAGCAAACTGTATAATAGTCATTTACAAACAGGTCCTTCCTCACTAAACCATAAGCTAGAAGCCTGATATCTAGACAAACTATGCTTTCCATAGCCTTAACTGCCTAATGAAATTAACAGTGCAAATAACAAGGCTAAGAAAATATCCGCTTAAAAACAACTGAGATTGTATTATAAAAAAGGAAAAGAAAAACAAAAAGAACTGGGTCACGAAGAAGCTGATCCTCTAGATTAGTTGTCTACTTTCACTGAGGTCTCAAACAAGGATATTAGGCTCTGGAGAATATAAGAACGACAATGCCAGCCAACCAGGTGCAAATGCTAGTGGAAATTTAACTTAACACCAATATTTTTACCGAGATTGCTATTGATTTTGTCAGGGCTTGCTAACAACATTGCATAAATTTGGAGCAGACTGCCTAGCGCTAGTTTTCTCATAAACTCTGTTACTTCTGGTAAATGATTTTATAGAACATAGAGGTTTTTCAGGAATACCAGTAGCACATGAAGGTAAAGACAATAAATCCTATGGCTCGATCTGAAAAGTCAAATATTTGTAACCATTAATTTTCATATAAATACATGAAGTATAATAAGTCTATGTTTTAAGTAAATAAACGAAATAGTACAACTAACTTTAAATCTTTCAAACACTTACTGAAGTCTCCAGTAAGAAAAACTCCTTCTGCTCCTGGGGCCCATTCCTTGCAGTATAAACCACCATCGGCACATCTATGGACACCGAATGATTCATAACCTCTGGAAAATTTATCAATACCACCTTCGTTCTCTCCGATGTTGTTCAAGGTCTCGTTAAACCGCTTATACCTTTGAAAAAGGGCAAAAGAAGGAGTAAGAAAATCAAATCATCTTCCAGGAAAGCTACTGTGATTAAGTAAATGCTTTATTTACTCTTATTCAGAAAAAGAAAAGACATTAAAGAGGAATAATGTGAATAATTTCACATGTAAGGTAGCAGTTACCTCACAGAATAAAATCATTCTTATCTCAAACTGAACCAATCTAACATTTTTTGGTAATTTCATGCATTTTGGTATAAGAGAAAATATGATTGTTCTATATTCCATGAAATTTCAAAAATCAGCATTATAACAACTTCTATGTCAAAATAGTATGATGAAGGAGCATCCCTATGTGTCTCTCTTCTAACCCCTAAGAAAATAAAGGAAAAAACAGTAAAAAGCCAGCAAGATAAATAAAATTACCCTACAACAGGGTCTGGCACACTTTTCCTATTAAAAGGTAGATAGTAAATTGGTCCATTTCACAACTACTCGGCTATCTCTCAGAAGCACAAAAACTGCAGTAGACAGCATGTAAATGAATAGGTATGGCTGATGCCAATAACATGTCATTTACAAAACAGTTAATTGGCCAAATTTGGCCTACAGGCTATAGTTTACCTAGTTCTGCCCTATAGCAACTAAGCATAGAAAAAACATACCACATCATGTCAAATTATAAAAGCTAGTGGCCACGAGAAGAAACCAAAAATTCCTTCCTAAGGAGGACCAAGAACAGTACATAGTTGTTCCTGACCCTCTCCCAGATCTGGAGTCCATACAGCTATGCACCCCTCTCCCCAATGCTGCTATTGTCACATCTAAGGAGACACTAGGACAAAACAGGTAAAACCGAAATGAGGCAGGTGGTAGGTACTTCCTATCAGAAGTAAAGGTTCCAGAACAATGACCTGAGCAATGCTAATACGCTTCCTTGCACTTCCCCAGGCTCTGAAGGGTGAGCAATACAAGTCCCAGAAAGATGACATGAATCTAAGCAGGGGGTATACAGGGAATATACAAAACTTAAGAAGCTGACTAATGAAAAACATTCTACTCAGCTGAACAGAAAACAAATCTTTCTGATTATCTGGAAATTCTTACAAATATTTCATATTATATTTCAACTTACTTAAAAATGAACTCAATAGGGTTTCCTGAGTGGCTCAGTCAGTTAAGCATCTACCTCAGGCTCAGGTCATGATCCCAGGGTCCTAGGATCAAGCCCCAGGGCAGGCTCCCTGCTCAGCAAGGAGTCGGCTTCTTCCTCTTACTCTGCTACTACCCCCTGGTCATGCATGCTCTCTCACAAATAAATAAAATCTTAAAAATAAAAATGAACTCAATAAAAATAAGAGATGAGAGATTATATGACAGAACAATAGAATGAGAGGTAAAATGAGACCTCTAGATCTAAGGAAACAAAAGGAGGAACGAAATATATCACTGGAAAACAATACAATAGAATTGGCAAGACACAAAATCCACATATGGTAAAAATAGCAGATTATTAAATAAATAATTGGAAATGTATGTAATTAAATAGAGAAGAAAAGACTAACAGAATATATTAAAGAAGCTAAGAGATGTGCAAAATTGACAAAAATGATCTAAAATAAGGATAGATGCTGACTCTAAAGAACAAAACCAAATAAAATGAATGTAAAAAATATGAAGTTGGAAAATTTTTCTCTTAGAATTAAACTGCATATTTGGGGTGCCTGGGTGGCTTAGTCGGTTAAGCATTCAGCTCAGGTCATGATCTCCCCGTCCTGGAATCTAGCCCCATGTGGGACACCATGCTCAGTGAGGAGTCTGCTTATCCCTTTCCTTCTGTCCCACCCCACATCTCATACTCACTCTCCCTCTCAAATAAATAAAATCTTAAAAAAAAAAAAAAAGAAATCTGCATATTAAAAAAGAGCATGCTATGTTTTAAGAAAAATTTGGAAAACAAACACAAACATGCACATGTGCAACAACTCCCAAATTAGGCTACTGAAATTCAAAGGATAAAGAAAGACCTCCTTAGACAATCGGTCATGAAAAAGCAAGAAGAAGGAGGTTCTTGTTTTTGCTTTGTTTTCTTTGTTCCAAAGGAACATTAACACTAAGGACCAAAAGATACAGCCAAGCCCACACATTTCTGAGAAGAAAAGAAGGTAATCTAACAGTATTTTATGAGGCAATTTCCTACTCAAACCTAAAGAATTCTTTAAATATTGTCAAGTTAGGGGCGCCTGGGTGGCTCAATTGGTTAAGCGCCTGCCTTCGGCTCAGGTCATGATCCCGGAGACCCCGGATCGAGTCCCACATCGGGCTCCCTGCTCGGCGGGAAGCCTGCTTCTCCCTCTCTCGCTCCCACTGCTTGTGTTCCCTCTCTCGCTATGTTTCTCTCTGTCAAATAAATAAATAAAATCTTTAAAAAATATATTGTCAAGTTAAAAAATAAATTTAAGTTTATGACAATAATAAAGTATGGTTGAAGGGGGGAAAAACAAAACTAGGTGATTAAAAGATTAAAAATACATACATAGAGGAATTAACAGTCATGGCAGCAGTGTTGCTAAATCCTGAGTCTTTAAATATAGAACCATGGCTAGACAATGGTGCAAATGTGGAAATGTGATAACAAAGAAATTACCTCAACGGATAACGTAAGTTTTCTTATAAAAGAAATTAGATGAGTAAAAGTAAAATCGAAGAAAATACACTAGTCACCCACACTGTAAAAGAATAACTGATCACCAACTAAAATTTAACATTGTCATTATACTTTTAATTCCTTTAGTTTATTCAAGTATAATTAACATATAGAGCTACATTAGCTTAACGTATGATATAATCATTCAACAATTATATACATTACCCAGTGCCCATCATGATATGTGTACTTTCAAATCCCTTCAACTATTTTACCCATTGCCCCACCAACCTCCTCTCTGGCAATCACCAGTTTTTCCCCTCTATTTAAGAGTCTATTTTTTGTTTGTCTCTTTTTTTCTTTGTTCATTTGTTTTAGTTCTTAAATTCTACAGAGGGAAGTCATACAGCATTTGTCTTTCCCTGACGGACTTATTTCACTTAGGATTCTAGGTCCATCCATGCTGTTTCAAATGGCAAGATCTCATTCTTTTTTATGTCTGAGTAATATTCCATTATATATGTGTGTGTGTATAATGCATATACATACACACACAAATACACACGCACATATACACATACCTACACTCATACACATACCACTTCTGTATTCTCTGTATATATTCAACTATCAATGGACATTTGGGTTGGTTCCATATATTGACTATTGTAAAGAATGCTGCAATAAGCATATATGTCTGAAATATATATACATGGATATATCTTTTTGAATTGGTGTTTTCATTTCCTTTGGGAAAACGGCCCAAATCATACAGTAATTCTATTTTTAATTTTGGGGGGAACTTCCATACTGGCAGCACCAGCTTGCATTCCCACCAACAGTGCCTGAGTTGTATAAGTTCTTCATACATTTTGGTTATGAACTCCTTATCAGATACATCACTTGAAATTATCTTCTCCCACTCAGGAGGGCTACCTTGTTACTTCGTTGATGACTTCCTTTGTTGTGCAAAAGGTTTTTATTTTGGTGTAGCCCCAACAGTTTAATTATGCTTTTGTTACCCTTGCCTGGGAGGACATATCTAGAAAAATGTTTCTATGGGCAATGTCAAAAAATATTACTGCCTATGTTTTATTCTAGAAATGTAATGGTTTCAGGTCTCACATTTAGGTCTTTAATCCATTTTTAGTTTATATTTGTGTACGGTGGAAGAAAGTAGTACAATTTCATTCTTTTGCATGCAGCTGTCCAGTTTTGTCAACATCAGTTGTTGAAGAAACTGTCTTTTTCCCACTATATATTCTTGCCTTTCTTGCTGAAGATTAATTGACCACAATAGTGTGAGTTGATTTATGTGCTCTATATTCTGTTCCATTGATCTGTGTCTAATTTTGTATTAGTACTATGGCACTTTGATTACTATAGCTTTGTAGTATACCTTGAAATCTGAGATTGTGATACTTCCATGTTTGTTTTCCCTTTTCAAGATTGTTTTAGCTATTTGGGGTCTTTTGTGTTTTATACAAATTTTAGGATTATTTGCTCTAGTTCTGTAAAAAATATTGTTGGTATTTTGATAGGGATCACATTAAATCTGTAAATTACTTTGGATAGTGTGGACATTTTATTAATACTGGTTCTCCAATCCATCAGCATGGAATAGCTTTCCATTTCTTTGTGTCATCTTCAATTTCTTTCATCAAAGTCTTACGGTTTTCGGAGTACAAACTTTCCCCTCCATGGTTAAGTTTATCCTTAGGTGTTTTATTCTTTTTGGTGCAACCATAAATAGTTTAATCCTTTCATTGATGTTGGATGTGTATTCCAGAAAACAACATTTTTTAGTATAAAGGAAAATGTATATAAACTTCAGACATTTCTTTCATTTTATTTCAGTTTCTTTGTTTCAGATAAATTCAAGTTAAATTTAATACATTTTCCCCATGTTTCATCAAGAAAATGTCTTATCTATCAAGACATTTTTCTATTCTCCTATCTATATATAAGCATTTAAAACATCAGGAATAATGTTCCCCAAATATTAGTGACAATTTTTTTTCACGGGGTTTTTTACTTTCTTCCTTGCATTGTTTACAAATAAGTATGATTTAAATAAAAATAATTTTTTTCTGAAACTATATAATTTTTACATCATTAAAACATCTACATAATCTTATACAATATCCCATAGGAATTTTACTGGGTATGTAAAACTATGTTTGTAAAATTTAGGGAATTGAAATTATTTGAAATAAAGTTATGGAACAAAATTGAATCCCCAAAATAGTCTTGAGCATATGTAGAAATTAAGTATCTCAGGGCGCCTGGGTGGCTCAGTTGGTTAAGCGACTGCCTTCAGCTCAGGGCATGATCCCGGAGACCCGGGATCGAGTCTCACATCGGGCTCCCTGCTCGGCAGGAAGCCTGCTTCTCCCTCTCTCACTCCCCCTGCTTGTGTTCCCTCTCTGGCTGTGTTTCTGTCAAATAAATAAAATATTAAAAAAGAAAAAAGAAATTAAATATCTGATGAAAGGGCATTTTAAATCAGTAAAGAAAGGATCTCTTACCTAATAAAATATTGAAATATGTAAGTTAATTATCAAAAAATGGATCTCTAAAACTAAAAAAACATCAAGAGAGATCACAGTTATAGACATTAAATTAAAAATAAATAAAGGGATGCCTGAGTGGTTCAGTCAGTTAAGTGTCCAACCCTTGATTTTTGCTCAGGTCAGGATCTCAGGGTTGTGAGATTGAGCCCTGCATCAGGCTCTGTGCTCAGCTGAGAGTTTGCTTCAGATTCTCTCTTTCCTCTCTTTCTGTCCCTCCCCCATGTGTCTGTACACTCTCACTCTCAAATAAATAAATCTCTTAAAAAATTAAATAAAACCAATAGTTCACAAAAAAATACAAATGTCCAATAAACATATGAAAAGATGTTCAAATTTACATGTAACTAAAGAAGTACAAATCCCAAATTTGAAAATTCTACTTTCTTTCTAAAAAAAAATCAGTAAACATGATAGTCTGTATGAACACAGTATAGGCAGAGAAAAAGACATTCACAAAGATTATTTGGTATGATATAAACTAGAGAAAAAATTTGGCATCAGCTATGAAAATTTCAAAATCACGAAGTAATTCCATTTTTAGAAATTTTAAGCTTTGGATATATAAAACGAGGAAGAAACATATGTATGGTGTACAGTGATAATCATTATGGCACTACTTATGACACCAAGCCATAGAAAATAACCAATCAGATCAACAATTAGGAAACTAGTTGAATAAACTGTAGAACATCCAAACAATAAATCACACAAGAATCATTAAGAAGAATGAGGTAGAGAGAAATGGACTAATATGCAAAGATGCCCAAAACAGATTATTTTTAAGAAAAGAAGTTATAGAACAGTACTCTGCAAATGCAACACTATTTGCATAAAGAAAATATAGATATGGCTGTGAATGGCATGCAGATCCATTTTCACAGGGCCTCTTCCTCAGCTCCACGGTTGGGGTTCCAATGCCCTGAGGTGGGCAGGGGCCTAAGGCTTCCTAACACCACCACACTCACTACATTTGCTTCAGTGACAAGAAGAAATATGCTATAGAATCAGATCAATGGAATGAAGTGGCCTATAGGAGTAGTAAGTGTGGGTAGAATATTTCATATTATGACTCCCTTTTGTATTGTTAATTGAAGCATATTTGATACAATGTTACATTAGTTTCAGGTATACAACTTCATCATTATATAGATCTATGTTTACTATGCTATTGTCTACTGTGCTATCTATGTTACTATGCTATACTTACCATAAATGTAGCTATCATCTGTCACCATAAAACACTACTGCAATATCATTGATTATACTGCTGACACTATACCTTTTATTTTGGTGACTTATTCATTCCCTTTTTGGAAGCCTGTACTTCTCACTCCTCTTCACCCATTTTTCCCATCCTACTACCCCCTCTCTCCTTTGGCAATCACCCGTTTGTTCTCTGTATTTATATGTCTATTTCCACTTTTTTTGTTCATTTATTTTTTAGACTTCACATATAATAATATGGTATTTGTCTTTCTCTTTTACCATTTCGCTAATACCCTCTAGATCTACGCATGTTGTTACAAATGGCAAGATCTCATCATCCTTTTCCATGACTGAGTAATATTCCATTGTATATATGTGTACACACTTTTTATTTATTTATCTATTGATAAATAGTTAGGTTTCTTCCATACCTTAACCATTATAAATAACACTGCAGTAAACACAGAGTGTATATATTTTTTTGAATCAATGTTTTTGTTTTCTTTGTATAAATATCCAGTAGAATTATTGAATTATATGGTATTTCTATTTTTAATTTTTTGAGGAGCCTCCATACTTTTTTCCACAGTGGCTGCACCAATTTACATCCCCACCAACAGTGCACAAGGTTTCCTTTTTCTCCACATCCTTATCAACACTTTTTATTTGTCTTTTGGATACTAGTCATTCTCACAGGTGTAAGATGGTATATCATGGTTTTGATTCATATTTCCCTGATGATTAGGGATGTTGAGCATCTTCTCCTGAGTATCTTTTCATCGTCTGCTGCCTGTCTGTATGTCTTTAGAAAAATGTCTGTTTGGGTCCTCTGCCCATTTTTATTTAATCAGATTATTTGGGGGGTTTTGATGTTGAGTTGCCCCTTTGTAATATGTATATACCCCAACATACACACACACACACACACACACACACACACACACACACATACACATGGGCATGTATACACACCCATGGTTTTATAAATATAAAAATTATATTTAATGCATGTTCTGAAACAAATTAGCATTTAACAAAATTGCATGACCCCAGTCTCACTGACAGTCCTAACTCCAGGGGACACAATGCCCACAGAAACCAGATAGGTATCACATACATGAGGAGCTGTCCCACATAAAACATACACACACACACACACAAATACACACAAAAGTGGGGGCCTGATGAGAAAAGAGGAAGTGACCTTAGAGTACAGAAAACGATGCAGAAAGGAACTCTGGTGAGATGGACAATACAAACCCCCCAAAAAACAAAGGCTTCTATTTAACAGCTGCAGCCCATTGCTATCAAGTGTGAGTTGCCAGATCAAATAGTTTAATCAAGAACCAAAAAAAAAAAAAAAAAAAAATCCGAGATTTTTCTATGAACTTTCCCTAATTTAAATATTTATTGTTTCAAAAATGTCTGAATGTTTTTAAAGATTCAAAAATCTTTAAAATATTGACCTGGACCAAAAAAAAAAAAAAAGCCTACAGATATAATGAGATACTAGTATGCAAATCCTCTCATATTCTCAAAGTCCTATGAGAAAGTGTGTTTTTGGTTTTTGTCTTGTTTTTACCTATTGCAAATATCATTCAGCTGTAATTTTCATGTGTATGATGATAACCCTAACCCATATTAAACAACATAGTGATAACATTCCATAAAATGATCAAACAGTAAGGAATAGTCAACAAAATTAATTTGGGCTAAGGGTGAAAAGAATACAAACACATACATACATAATGCAAGGAAAATTACCTATTAAAAAAATACAATTCTGGGAGGTTAAACCAAATATGGTAATAATTTTACTGTTAATGTGAGCCTAATACCTTAAAAACACTTCAGATTTAAAGTTTAAGTTTAAAAAAAATCATTCATAAGAATTTTTATAAAATACGTACAAATGTCCCAGTTACTAAAATTTCAACAGAAACAGGATTATAGCATTATTATTACTTTAACTAAATATCTTGACTTCCCTCAAGGTCAGCCCTATAGCTTCTGATACAGAAATACACATTCCACTTTGAAATCACTATGGCTGAAAAAAGAAAATGCCTGAGGATACAGCAAGTTCATCAAGCCTGTGCCCTCTCCTACTACAGTCATCTCTCTCAATATTTTGCTATGAATTCATAGGATATTTAAAAACTAGGTCAAATTATTAGTAACCAAAGAACATAAAATGAAGTTAGTGTAGCAACTAGCATTTTGCACATATATAAAATGATATAAATACCATCAGATTTGATCTCTACATTGATGTTTTTAATCCTTTTTACAAAGGAAGAAACAGAGACACAGAAAATACCTTAGGTCAAGAAGGTAAGGAGCAATAGAGATAAAGCATCATGCATCACAAAAGGTATACTTTAAGTGAATTAAGAGACAAAAATCTCAAATTAAATGTCACATTTTCTTTTTAAAGAAAGTCCTTAAAGTTTCATTCATAAAGCTCCTAATCTTTTAATTAAGAGAATCAGCTTAGTCTTTAGAAATAAAGTACAGGTCATATCCTAACTCTGTTAAATACTTTATGTGACTTTGAACAAGTCACTTAACCATCCTTTTACTTAGTTTCTTCCCCTGTTAAATGGGAGAAACATCATACGTTCTAAAGGAATCGATGAAATCACAATGGGAGCCATCCCGGTAGTACCCAGCAAGGGCTCGGTAATTGTTGGCTGCATCTTTTCTCCCCTTCAGTTAGGGGCAATGCTGCAGGATACTTTTTAATTTATCTTTTTTTATTTATAGCACTTATTTAGATTTTAATAAATATGTTAATTATTAGGAAACATTAGAGTTTTTTCCCCTCAACTTCCAAAAGTGTTTAAGAATCTTTACCACTTTTCGGGGCGCCTGAGTGGCTCAGTTGGTTAAGTGACTGCCTTCGGCTCAGGTCATGATCCCGGAGACCCGGGATGGAGCCCCACATCGGGCTCCCTGCTTGGTGGGAAGCCTGCTTCTCCCTCTCTCACTCCCCCTGCTTGTGTTCCCTCTCTGGCTGTGTTTCTCTCTGTCAAATAAATAAATAAAATCTTAAAAAAAAAAAAAAAAGAATGTATTAAAAAAAAATAAGAATCTTTACCACTTTTCTTCCTGCTGTAGAAATTACAAATAAAAGCAGGCATACTAACACATAGCATATACTAAGTACTCCATACTGATTTGAATGCATGGATTATGGAAACCTTGGGAAAAAATTAAATAGATTGGACTGATTTGGGGGGGATAGTTATTTTCCAGAGGTGGCAAGACATAAATTTAGGGGAAAAAATTTAAATCTTTGTTCCCTGGAAGATAATTCATCCTAGATCAGTACTGAATTTCTAATTTCAGGCAGAGTCGTGAACATAGGAGGTAAGTCAAGGGAGATGGATCATACCTTATCTGGAAATGTCTAGGATATAGAATCTTTTCTCGAGTGTTTCTAAGTGGTCCTGAAACCTAAGGAACCCATGGGGGAAATTCCTTCCCTGCCAGTTTAATTTTCAAGATTTTACATTGTCCTTTGCTTCCTCAAGGAGACTTGTATTAGAAACACAAAAAAAGCACAAAAGTAAAAGCTCAAAACGAATTCTTAATAGCTAAAAAATGGGAAAATAAGGTTAAAAGAGGGGGGAATATGATTTTTGACAGGAAAAAAAAAAAACAGCTTTTTAAACCAGCCTTATAAAGACTTCAAGGTTTCTCATAGAAACTTTCTTCTTAGGTGAAAACTATCCAGAATATGCACAATTATCCAGATAGTAAAATGTCAAATGAAGATTTAGGCATTTGAGACTTTAAAGTGAACAGCTTATGTCTCTTAATTAAGGATACAAAAATGCAACATATTTATTACAGAATAAAAATACTGTGTGTTAATAATTCAGTTACATAAAATAAAATTGTTTCGTTTAGAAGTTCCTTAGGCCAATGGAAGAGTATTCAACTGGGACAGGGCTGGGATAAGCAAGCATTAACTGAGGAATAAGCAAGACAACAGAAGGAACTATTGGGAGGATAGGAGGTTAGAGAAGGCTTTAGGGAGTAGCTGGCATTTACGCTATCTCTTGAAGGTTAAGTAGTACATTTTAAAAGAGAAAAGACTGAGAAAAAGAGGTTCTTGTGGAGGAGGCCTTTCTTGTGGAGGAGGCCCAGAGCAAAAGAATGGGTAGGGATCTAGAAGCCAACCAGGATAGAAAAGAGAGTTCTCAGCTAGACAATAAAATAAAAAATAAAAACCCTAAAGACTATAAAAGGATAACTGATATGATCAAAGACAGGTTTTAAAGGGAGCAATTTGAACAATGCTCAATGAATTTTGGTAGGCAGAGCCCAGAGATTAATGAAATCTCATTAAAATTTTACATATAGTAAAAAATAAATAGAGTAAATAAATAAAATAGACTCAATATTAAAAGCACAGGGGTTTGTAGACTCTACTGTTATATAAGACTGATCAATTAGAAGAACTTTAACATCATACTACATGTGATTTCTTATTTTTGAATGTTGTTCCTTATTTTTAAATGTTTAAATGTCATTAATCAACAAATGTGTAAATTTCTGAGCTTCCATTTAGAATCTCAGTCAGTCTTCTAATCTCCATTCATTTTAGTGTATACTCAACTTCACCTACCACAAAACACCAGAGATGGGACTATTTAAGTAAAGGTGATGAACAAGGAATGGTAAAATCCACCCAATCATTTCATATGTATTACTGAACATCTACTATATAACTAGTGCTATGCCAATCACTGCAAACATAGAGATCAAAGACATTACAGAGTGGCTTCAAGACATTGTTCATAATTTCTTCAAGATAGTAAAGCAAAAGGCAAAATGGCAAAGCATTACATAAGGTATTGGTAAAGGCTTCTACAAGAAAACAGAAGTAGTTAAAATATAAATACCACTATGTTCAGATTGTAGCTAAGCAATGGTGATACAATGCTTAGATTTAGATTTAAGGTTAGAATGATTATGCTAGGATTTGAATCCCAATCCTACCTCTTACCACCTATAATAACTAAGACCAAAATTCCTAATCTAAGAATAGTAATAGACCCTACTTCCTAAGTTTGCTTTGATAATCAAATGAGGTAATACACCTAAAAATGCTTAGCATGATACCTCTCCATGAAATGAATAAACACCATTAGGAGAATAAAAGTATTAAAAATGATTGCTACATTTGAGATCAACATAAAAAAATCAATAGCCTCTTAAACTGTAAGAAAGTTACAATGCACTATCACTGTACCACATTCCCTGATTCACTCAGTCTCACTGGCACTCCAGGCTTCGTGTACTCCTTCGACTGGACTTAACGGAGGTTGTGGCTTGCAAGCAACTACCAGTGGAGGTCAGATCCTACAATATGGATGTGTGGAGGAATAAGGTTCCGTGGGATAAATCTTGACCAATAAGATACAGAAAGGGGGTAGGAATCCTCGGAGAAATTCTTCCCCCTGCCTCCTGAAGGTCCTATGTGACCAAACAACCAGCTTTGTAAGGAAATACATGATCTCACAGAACAAGCCGATTCATCAACTTGGTACTATATCAAGATCAAACATATGGAACCACAAAAGCAAATAGCAAACTGGGGGTTGTGATGACCCAATAAAGACACCAATTGCTGCCAGGAGCCAAAACACATCCTCCTCAGCAGCTGGTGCTATTTAAGATGAATGCAAACCATTCTGTGCTTTAGAACTGATCAAAAATGAGTAGAAGGCAATTAATTCCCATCATCTCATTTTGTTCAAACACAGCATCGTGCAGGGAATGTGGTTTTTATTCAAGTAGTTTGTCTCATTATTACAATCCTTACCAATGCCTTTGTTCATGAGAATTGGACTCGATGTTAATTAAAATAATTATTTCACATATGGAATTAGTCTAAGACTAAATGGTATGGACCACCTACTATATGCCAGGCATGATGGCATACCAGAAAGAACAGACTATCAAAAGAGAAGATTGGGTTCAGTTGCTAGGTCCATTAGCAAATTGCCCTTAGTTTTTTTTTTTACTTAATGATCTTAAGAGTTTCAGCATGCCGGTTAATAAAGCAGACAGATAATACCTTTGATGTCAGGGTTGTACTTACATACAATTCACCTTTCAACAACATGGGTTTGAATCATGTGGGTCCACTTATACTGCTGATATTTTTTTTCTAAATACAGTACAGTACTGTAAATGTATTTTCTCTTCTTTATGATTTTCTTAATAACATTTATTTCACTAGCTACTTTATTGTAAGAATACAGTACATAATATATACAATACGCAAGATACACATTAAGAGACTGTTTATATTACTAGTAAGGCTTTCAGTCAACAGTAGGCTATTAGTCGTTACATTTTGGGGTGTAAAAGTTAAATGCTGATTTTTGACTGTGAAGGGAGTTGGTGCCTCTTGTTCAAGGATCAACTATATAAATGATCTATTTGTAAATTTATTAAAAAGAAATTTTATGGCAAATCTCATATTTTTTAAGAAAAAAGAAATTAAGGGATTTCTAATTAGAAAAAGAAATCAATGAAACTTTGAAAAAATGAAATAGTTCCATCATGCTAATTATAGTACAATACTAATATCTAAATATTCAATTATAAGCAAGCATTAACCGCATTAATTTTAACCTTTTAAAAAAATTATTCATTTTGTACTGTATCTAATACACAGTCAAATGCAGAGCCTTTCCGATAAAGACATCCTCAGATCACATTTAAGAACAAATAGTTGATCTCTTATTTTCTAATGTTACAAAATAAAAGCTATTTAAATAAAAGTTTTGCTCTTACTTGACCTAAAGTTAAGTGTAATCTGACTACTCTGAGTTTCAAATTAATGAAATAGATGTAGAAATTATGGTTATATAGAAATCATTAAATCTTTCTTTTTAGGGAGGGGAAAATGAGGTCATTTCAAAACTGTTAAAAATTAACTTTTAAAAACTTGTTGCTACTCTTCAAAACAGTGTCCTGAAAGTAAATAGTGGTTGTTACTTATTAAATGTTCTTTCCTAATTCTGGTTCTGGGGCATAGAGGTGAGGGGGTTGGGGCAACTTATTGCTGAGATCCTCCCAGTTCTAAACGCCACAAAACCAAAACCATGAAATGTTCTTATTCAATTAATGAAAACTAGAAATCCTCTGCTTAGTGGTATTACTTAGCTTTATACAACTTCCTATTTATTTTAATAATAAAGTACTTATCTGTAGAATCCTACATTCAGAATAATGGAAATGATATTTAATAACACAACTTAAAGAATCTACAATATAGCCATTAATGTAAATATATTTCCACTTCTTAACAGATTAATTAGAATAAATTAACAAAATGTAGCTAGAAATTAATTTTAATCACTGTGCCTTGTCTCTTGGTTACAAACAAATTAATAATATATTACCCTTGCATTTTACCAAGGTATGATTAATGGTCAATATTAAAATTTCTGGGGTCTTCTGGCAATGTGAAAACCTGACTGCCTAACTAGAAAAAAATATCATGTGAATGTAATAAATCAGAATTACTGAAGGTAAGCCCTGTGAGACGGCCCATCTGGTCAGGCCTGGAAGTGTCACCTATTGTCCCAAGCACTTGGAGCAGCCAGCCTCTTTATCAGACACTCTCTTTCCAGTCACGCTCCTGTTCACGTCTTTACTACATGCTCTGCTGATTACCTTGGAAAAGGGCAATGCTGTAACTGTTCAACTGACCTTTCAGTTTATTTTCTCTCGTGTAATATGAAACATGAGCTAACACAGTCTTAGTCTACTGATTCCTTGGAAGAAATCTAACTTAATGTTTCAACAGCTCTTGGCTTAAATAACACTCTGTTCTGTGGTCAGGTTTCTCTTTTTGGAAAAATTACACGGCAAAGACCCCAGGTTTCGGTTAGAGAGGACATTTAGGTGATGATATAGACCACAATCTACACAATAAGCTATGCTCTGAGAACATATGCCAACTAATCTGCTGGGAAGCAATTCCAATCTTGCAAATCACCACCAGAATCTTCTTATTGTGACTCACTGTATCAATGGATTAAAATCAATGATGGTTATGTCTTTTCACCTCTTAATATGAATGTCACTGTTACTCAAAAACTGTCAAAAATTCTTTACTCACTGGAACAGAGAGGGAGGTTAAGAAGTCAAAAGACATAAGTTCTGAGTCTAGGGCATTAGCTATGTGGAATGTAAGATAACCACGCAAAGCTTTAGCTTCCTCAGGTAAAACTGAAGAAGCTTAGACCAGAAAGTCCCATTCAGGTCTAAGAACTTGTAATCCACACCCTGATTTAAAGATGGGTCCTAACCAACCAGAAAGGAAAAAAAGTGCCTTCCAATACAAAGGTTATTTTGGACATCTCTCAAATCTACCAAAAGGGTGTATATTTTACCATGCACAAGTGATATAATTTTAAAAGTATATTTTTCTTAAAACAAAATGTAGCATATAAGCCATCTATGAAATGTAAAATACATAGGAAATAAAACAAGAAAAAGTCTGTCAATAGAAAAAGATTATAATAAATTGTAAATATCACAAATCATAAGTGATAATGATATATCACTATAATGATAATAATTATATTGATAACCTCACGAAGTATTTACTACATTCTAGGCACTAAATAAGTAGTAACTTATTTAAACCCTCACAATAACCCAGTGTGAAGAGTACTACTGTCATTCTCATGATGAAGATAAAGAAACAAGAGGTTAAATGATTTTGCCAACATAACACAGCTATTAAGTAGGTGAAACTGGAATGGAAATCCAAGATTTTGTTCCCAGAGTATCTGACCTTAATCATTAGCTGTAGTACTACCAGATACATTTTGAAGTTTACAGTTTCCCAGCTAACTAGGACTTTGTACTAAATTTAAATTCTTTGTTACTTAGTATTTGCTAAATAAATTTAAGAAGCTAAACTTCTGAAGGAAAAAAGTAAGTATAAGTAAGAGTGATACAAGTATATAAGTAAGAGTGATACAAATGCTCAAAAAATAAAATCATCAGAAAACTCATTTGAAAAAAATAAAACTTGTCATACTTACACCAATTAAATAAATCCACAAAGCATTTTTTAAATTTTTTTTTTATTATTTTTAAAAGCTTAAAAAAGAGCAGAAATTACATTGGTGCTAGATTTAACTGCCCAGAAAACTTTATTCGGGCAGTGGCTATATCTGCCACAAAGAACCTAAATTAATTTACTGAAGAAAATTATGCAAATACATACTATTTATACCTCTGATATATGTTTCAAATTGGATGGTTATTATATCAATTGTAAGATAAAAACTAACAAAACTATTTTTTTACCTAAAAAATTACCAATGATCAGAAAACTTAAATATTGGCACTTGACAAATCAACAAACCCACTTACCCTCTTTAATTTATTAAATATAGCCAGATAGCCAAGAACTTTATCCTTAGGAATGTTTTTAATATCAGAAACATGATAAATGAACCAATTTTCACTTTGACAATGGCATAGGACATGCCGTCCTAATATATATCAAAGACTCTAAGGAGATATATATATCGCCAACAAAAAAAATCCACATCTTTTGGACTAAATAGCCACGAAGTATCAAAGGTCTATCAAATACCCTGACAGTTCTTTGCTTTTACTAAGGGAGACAAAGGTTTCAAAATTCTGTCAGCTACAAAACCAAAAGATCAAAGAGCTTTCACAGTCACTTTCAACATATTGGCAAGATCTCTTTTAAGTTAAAAAAAAAAAAATCCAAGTTTCTTTCTGCCCATCTATCTGTATATGTATGTATGAATTACTGTGTGCATCATACTTAATATATATACATACCTATTATGCACATATATATATCATATGCACACATACGTTTCTTTTTTTATATATCCAGTGACCTAAAACAGACTGAACAGAATAGTTCTGCAACCATAGTACAGTTTGGCAAGTAGGGTGATCTGCTGTATGTTTACGTGTCCCAGTTAATTATTTCTCCCAAATTGCATATTTTATGCTTTAAAATATTTCCAAATTGAGATTGAGGTTAAAATATTTAGGTTTTACTGAGCTATATTACTCTGTAGGTTTTACAATGAAGTATGGATGTAAAAGAATATTTATAAATTTCACTTACCATACACTATCAAGAGCCCCTGCACCAAATTAAACTACTATAACCAAGACCATAATGCTATAAGCAGATCTCCAAGAAAACCCAACATTGAATTCCATTTAAGTACAAGCAAATCTGTTTGCTAATGATGCCACCCTGAAGCTTAATTTGGTAGCTTATTCAACATCAGTAAAACAGAAACTTCAAATTCATCTGGACTCTTACTGCTTATGGGCCACTGTTTTCTAATTTGGTTTTCCCAAAATGCTCTGACCAGATCACATAGTGGTACTTACAATATAATTAATGTGGCCTACTCATAATCAAAAACAATTGGAGTTGTAAACTCACATAGATTCCTCTTTGTTCATGGGCCAACCATTCCCAAGACAGAGTTCACAAAGAGCTCTGGCCAAACTGTCCCAATAGTATAATCATACAGTTGCATAAATTTCCCTACTGATACTTTTCTCCACGAGATTATGGATACCATAAAACTATGGATCATCTTTTGTTTAATTTTACATCCTCAACATCTGTTAAGGAACAGGAACTGAACAAATGGTTCCCTCGGTATGTTTCAGCACAGGGCATTTACAATCATAGACAATGTCTTAGGAGCCTGCGGAGATTTGAATAATAACTGTTACTTATTACTGAGCACTTACCATGGTAAGTACCTAGCGCTGTGCTAAGTTCTCTACAAACAATATTTCATTTAATTCTCTCAGTTCTATATGTTAGGAATTCTATATTACACAAAATGAGGAAGAACCCAAGGATCAGAGACTAAACAACTTGACCAAGGTCACTCAGCAAATTCTGGTCAGAACCAGAATTTTTTTTAAGTTTTTAATTTTAGTTCCAGTATTTTTAACATATAGTGTTACAGTGATTCAACAAATTTATGCATTACTCAGTGCTCATCATGATAAGTACTCTCTTTATTCCCAATCACCTACTTCACTCATCCTCCCACCCACCTCCCCTCTGCTAACCGTCTGTTTGCTCTCTCCAGTTAAACATCTGTTTCTTGGTTTGTCTCTTGCTTGTTTTGTTCCTTAAGTTCTACAAACAAATGATATCATATGGCATTTTGTGTCAGAACCAGGATTTTAAAAGATTTATTTAATTCTACGGTAAGGTATCTGAAAAACATTCATCATCGTAGGGACACCTGGGTGGCTCAGTTGGTTAAGTGTCTGATTTCAGTTGAGGTAATGATCCCAGGGTCCTGGGTCAAGTCCCACAATGGGGCTCCGTGCTCAGCAGGGAGACCACTTCTCCCTCTGCCTGCTGCTCCCCCTGCTTGTGCACACTCTCTCTGACAAATAACTAAAAAAAAAAAAGTCATCATTGTAATAGGGTAGTCCCCTTTTATACACAATTCCACTGTCTATTGGTTTCAATTAACTATTGTCAAACATGTTCCAGAAGCAAATGAAGCTCTGACTTCAGAAAGTCAATAGTAGCCTAATACAATGTTACAGTGCCTACGTCATTCACCACACTTCATCTCATCATATAGGCATTCTATGATATCATATCATACAAGAAAAAGGGTGAGTATGGTATAATAAAATATTTTAAAAGACCACTTTCACATAGCTTTTTTTAAAATACAGTGTTATAACCATTCTATTCTATCATTAGCTATCATTGTTAATCTCTTCCTGTGCCTGATAAATGAAACTTTGTCATGGGCATGTATGTATGTACAGGAAAAAACAAGGTATATATAGAGTTTGGTACTATCCTCAGTTTTAGGCATCCACTGAGATTCTTGGAACATATCCCCAGAAGATAAGGGTGGACAACTGAAATGATGTATAACAGTGGTTATTTGGCTGTACATTCAATTCAATTTCAAATTCTCTATAAGAATTCCCAAAGTTCATGTGGAATAATTTAGCCACTATGATTAATATTCCTACATAATATCTTCAATTTTTGAGCACCTCCCCATGAAATTACAGGTATGATTTTACTGAATATGTATGCTATGTCACACAAAAAAGTTTTGAATCTGTATTTACTGACATAAAAAGATGTTCATATTACACTGTCATGCAAACAATAATAATGGTTAAAAGGTCTTTTGTTGGGACACCCAGGTGACTCAATTGTTAAGTGTCTGTCTTTGCCTTGGGTCATGATCCCAGGGTCCCGGGTTTGAGCCCCACATCAGGCTCCCTGCTCGGTGGGAAGCCTGCTTCTCCCTCTCTTGCTCCCCCTGCTTGTGTTCCCTCTCTAGCTGTCTCTGTGAGAAAAATACATAAAATCCTTTTTTTCTGTCTTTTGTTATTTAATCATAAATGCATAAAAAAGTATCTCAAGATTATACATCAAAATGTTAATATGATCTCAGAATAATGAAATTATAACTTCACAGTAATTCTATATTTTTTCTATTTTTTCCTACTATAAAAATTCAAAGACAACAGAATCTGAAATACAGTATGAAAGGACCGATAATATAATCATGATTTTAAAGTATATTATCTAAAAAATAATTTTAATGTTCTAAGGTATATAGCATATTTTACTTAATTGTCTAATTTAACAAAAGTTTGAAAGACTTCCTGTTGAAAAGCAAAGACAACTAAATAATGAAAACTTACATCTCTTTAGCTCTTCTGCTATTCAAATCATTGTAATAGAAGGCACAATTCTCATAAATCAATAATATGATCTGCTACCAAAGATCATTTTGCTGAAACGGAATGCACAAGGCCCTTTAAAGCCTTAAAGTGAATTGATTCTGCCTACACACATTTCCCCACCCCCTTTATCCACTTATTAATTCTCCTACTTTCAATGTCCAATACCTAATCAGGTACCTAACAACAGCACGCACTCCTGAAGAAAATACTTCTTGAGCTAAAAAGAACAAAAGAGCAAAGTGCAGTGCTTGTCTTCAAGAAAATTCAGTGTGGTAGGGCTCCCCAGAATTATTTGTTTACAGCATCATTTCTTGAAGGATATAACATACCACAGTCTTCCTGATACTTCCTTACTCACTCTCCAAATGTCAGCCTCACCCCACAGCAAAACTGACACACATCCTCCCCATTAAATAAAATTAATGATTTTTTAAAAAGAAGACTGCAATATCAAGAGTGCCATGTTTAAATGAAAACTACCACCTGCAAAACAGTAGAATGAACCATTCAATTTTTTCACCATGTATTTTTTTTCTTTAAAAACAGGGCAATACATCTTAAATTACTTCACTGCTTGTTGCACAGACAGTTCCAGTGATAGATCTATTTTATTATTGTTTGCTTCAATACCTATTTCCCTCCTTTCTTCCTACTTCCAGCAACATTCTCAAAACCGCGCTTACAAACAATAAATACGAAAAGCACTGGCACTGAAGCATGACATACTCATTCTCTTCTAAGACTGGTTACCACCAGAGCACAAAAGTCCAGCTCTGCACCCTCAAGAATAACATTATTTCTATTTTAAAACCCCAGAGAAGAGGGAGGCAGCCATTTAATTATGTATCTGCAGCCATTCTCTCAGCCCTGCCTCCTGCTTTATAGACAGTGTGCAGTAAGTATGAAAAGCATTACTCATTCAGTCTCACAAATCAACTCCAAAATCAAAGTCTGAGCTTTGGTTATGTGTTTGTTTTGCTTTCTTTGTTTTATTTCTCATTCCTGGAAAACACTAGGTTTCAAATTCCTTCCCTCTAACCGGCTACTAGGATGAACACCTAAACAATAATTGTACCCCATCAAGAACGCAGCAGCTTAACAACTGCTGAGAAAAGTATGTTTGACATTTTTCTCCAAGACTCCATTCCTGGGTCCTGTCCTGGAACATGGCTATAATTGAGAGAAGTCCAAAGGCAAGGAAAGATTCATCTTACAGGAAATATACATGTATATATTTAAAATATTTTATACAACTTACTTAAATGAAACTAGATTTGTTTCCAAATTCACACTAAAAATAGTATTTGCCAGCATTTTCTTATTAACATTCTAAATTTAAATTTTAAAAATGCTTCCAAGTATGAAAAGTAAATTATGATACTGTTCACTAATTATTTCCTACAGTTCTGTGGTATCAAGATGGGACTCAAAATTATCATCTTTAACCAAAATCTCCCACTCTCCAAGATCTTTTTAGTCAATAAAAAGAATCACAAACAGGGGTGCATGGGTGGTTCAGTCCTTAAGCGACTGCCTTCGGAGTGGGTCCTGATCCCAGGATCCTGGGATAGAGTCCCACATTGGACTCCTTGCTTGGCAGGAAGCCTGCTCTCCCTCTCACTCCCCCTGCTTGTGTTCCCTCTCTAGCTGTGTTTCTCTCTGTCAGATAGATGATGACAGATGATAGATAGATAGATAGATAGATAGATAGATAGATAGATAGATAGATAGATAGATAGATAGATGATAGGTATCACAGACATATTTGCAGGACAGAGAAAAGGTTTTCTCTTGTTCAAGGAAGAAAAAAAAATCTAAAAGCCTCAACCAATTACGAAATAGGTATTCCAAAGTTTGATGTCCAGTTTCCACAGCTCTTCTACACAATCCAAAAACCCCTTTGTAATCATAACACCTTAGGTTAGCAAATAGTGCTTTAATATGCATACATAAAAATGTGGTGTCTTTACCTGGGAAAAAAATTCATCAGAAGCAAAAATTAATTTTTCTCAAAATAAAAAATACAAATTTAAAACATGAAAAACAAGAAAATGTCTCTGAATCAAAATACTAATATCAATTTTAGATATTTATATCACTAAATTCCTGAAAGCCAATGAATGCATTTTAACGTACATAAAATTCCCAGAACATGTGTTTCTCTAAGTGCTGTCCCTCCTGTATCCAGCTTGCCACAATGCCTGCTAGTAGACCTGATTTCTGGAGATGAAGCCCACAAATAGCCTTACAAACAAACCTTTTCCATATCACTACTACGCATATCAATCTGTTTTAAATGCCTACCGATGGGTAGGTAGATGGCTTCAAAAAAAAAAAAAGATTTTATTTATTTATTTGACAGAGAGATCACAAGTAGACAGAGACAGAGGAGGAAGCAGGCTCCCTGATGAGCAGAAAGCCAGATGTGGGCTCTATCCCAGGACCCTGAGATCATGACCTGAGCCAAAGGCAAAAGCTTTAACCCACTGAGCCACCCAGGCGCTCAGGTAGATGGTTTCTTAAATAAGGTTACTAAACCTGATAATCAAGAAGATTTTTTTTTTTTTTTTTTGCCTCTCTAAAAGAATAAGATAAATCATATCAATAACCCAATTTTACCCAATGTCCCAATTTAGGTAAAATCCAAATACATTTATTTTTCATAAAATCATATTTCTCCTCTTAGGGCAATAGTCTCTAATAATACATCCCCCTTCATGATACTTTGGTACTAAAAAATGACTTTGGGACTCTCCTGAGACACATCAGCATTGAGATTATATATGAGAAATATTCCTTCTTTAAAGTAGGCCTTTAGTTTCTTTTTAAAAACAATGAGATGTTCAATTCTGGACAGGAAGAGCAGAGTTCACTCAAAGGGTTCTATATAGAAGTTGCTAAGCAACACTAGGCTTTATATGAATTGTGTTTCAAGTCTAAACCAACAGAGGGATTACTCCAAATGCCCCAGCAATACTTCCCAGAGTTTATGATGTACACTTGCCTTTGGGCACCAAATAAAGTGATGTTACCCCATTAAGACACGCTGCTTTACCTTGGTGACTTCGGTGAGCAGTGACAAGGGACTGGTGAGGGATCTCTGGACCCTCCTGCTCTCACTCCTAAGGCTGAAATAATGCCCATGATGTTTTCCAACTCAACCAAAGGACAAGACTGAAGCAGTGCAATGGGCTAGATACTTGGTATTTTTTTAATGAAAATAAGAAAATATAAACCTGCTTAATTCCTAGGCAAAATTCTGTTCAAACAGGAATTCTGTAAATGTCATACATTCTCTTCCCTTGATGCAATATGCATTGCATCTACTGAAAAGAGGCTAACAGATCATGTCTTTATTTAAAAACAAAAGTCACAGACTACTAATCTATCATGAGAACAGAAAAAAATAATCAATAATTATGTGGTTGAGTGTTAGAGGATCTTTAAGCCAATAGATGGTAATTTGATCAAGCATTCCCAGAACAACAAACTACTTTTTATGAAGCATTATCAATCCAGACATGTTAACTTTCTATATTTAAATGTTTACAAATAAGTAATTTTTAATCCCCGACATTGAGCAATCACCATATAATAAAAGCCAAATATTTCAATGCAATTCTTCCTATGATAAGAAACTTTAACAACAATTTTCAAACTAAAATACAAAACAGAATATGAACCTCATTATAAAGTAAGACTCTCAGCAAAAATAGCAAAAAAGTAGGCAGTATATTTTTAAGCTTCTTTTGGAAGATAAATTCATGCCGAATAAATTGAAGTGACATTTGGTTTCTCATAATTCCAGCTTGTCCTGATGGCCTCCAAAGTAACAGATTCTTAAACGTAGCCTTTTTTCACTAAAACTGACACCTAGCCAGAATTGTCAAGAAAAAGATTATTTTTAAAGATGCTCATATTATGATTATTTAGAATCATATACGCTAACTATATAGAATTATTGATTAACCTCCCAATTACTACAGTTACCAGTAAAAATTAGTTTCTTGGAGGTACCTATTTTGTGTACAGATTGGTTGTTAAATCATAAACATTATAAAACACTGGAAATGAACCAAAAGATATACTACTGAGGGGGGAAATGAGGATAATATGAAAACTTCCTGAATTTAAAAGGTCTCACTGAGCAAGAAATCTGCCATATATAATATATACATACATATATATATACACATACATATACACACATGCGTGCATATATTAAAGAAATAAAAACATCTGTCATCCTAAAGATAGCTAAATGTGTTGAAAGTGATTTGAGCCTTATAAAAAACAACACAAAAATATAGTACTAATGAAGTAGGAATTCTATAGGTAGGGATGAGGAAGAACTACAGTAGTGCTAGAGAAATTGATTTACTCCAATTTTATGCTAATTACCCTGGCTTTAGAGCTACCTCAAAATAGATACATAATGAAAATAATATGAAACAACCTCATCCAATTTTTCCTCTAAATAGCAGAAACAGGCAGGTATGAACAGAAAGAAAACTAGGAACAGTAAATCTGGCTAGCAGTCAATCATCAGTCTAGTCTAAAGCTGACTCCTTTAGTTTAGTCATATACTGCAACAGAATATATAACTGAAATACATCCTAATCATTACTTGGCCATGTAGAAGGGGGATAAAAGAAAAGAAAAGGAAGTAAGAGTCTCTGGCCAAAAAAAAAAAAAAAAAAAAAAAAAAAGAAAAAAAGAAAAGAAAGGCACAATTAGAAAAAAAACACTACTATGAACTTAAGTCTAAATTCTAATATCAAATCAAGTTGTAACTGATTCCCTCTTATACAAAAAAGATATATAGTTACAGAAGAGCTAATTAAATATTTATCATTAAAAAGAAGAGGAATTCTTCAGAGTTCAAAGTATACCAGATATCTTCCCTGTGCCCCTCTGAATTCACAGTCCAACCTTTTCTACCTTGTCCTCGCATCTTGAGAAGTTAATATATGTGGTTTACATCAAAGAGAACTCATACCATTCTTTGCAGGCAATTGCTGTCAATTTGAAAAGCAGCTTCTGGCTTACTATTTTTAGGTGTTAGTAGAGATTAACCACCTGCCCATTAACATCAACTGACTATGAGATTTGAATTGTCCATGTTGAACTAGTATTATCAGATCCACCAAGCCTTCCATTCTGGACAAGTAGAATGGAATTCCATTTCAAAACGCAAGTAGTCTATACAAGTGAACTAAATCAAACAAAAGAAGAGGCTCAGACTCCCAAGGAACTTGCTCCTACTATATTGCTGCCTCTCCCTCAATCTCAGGATATTTTACCTCAGCATAAGATCCCAACAGTCAAGAAACAGGAGGAAAAAACTTGAGCTTGGATAACGAATGCATCTGTGTAAGTTAGGAGTATACTATGTTTGTATATGTAAGTGCCTATAAAGTTAGATGTGTGCTATAATTGCCTGTATAAGTTAGCACTATACTATAATTCCATTCAGCACTAACCTTCTCAGTAAGCAAAACTAGGTCATAATCTGGTTTTCTACTTTGAGTGGAATGAGAAGTAACTAGAAGCACAGTCTGATACTGACTACAGAGTCTAGCCTGCAAAGCATAAATTTGGAAACAAAGAGATTTAAGAATCAGTGACTGACAAATATGTTGATTGACTTCGAGAAATAAGTATGGAGTATGATGATATTCGTGCCAGTCAGCCCCTTCTTCATGTACAAAGTTGCTAGGGTGGTCTTCCACCCTCACCAAGTCTAATCCCGCTACTACCTATGCTGAGTTTGCAGGCAGCCAAGAGCAGTCTGTCCCCACAAAAACCAAAGAATATTACCATTTTCTGGCCTGATCAACTACTTGGTAGTGGGATGATTACACTGAACCCATCTCAGCAAGGAGGGACTCAAGGAGGGGCAGGATTTTGTCCTTATAAGGATAAACATAGTCTGGGTATAGATCTGTCTTTGATGCCTCTACCAGCATTACTACTCAGGGATTTACCTAATACTTTATTAGTTGTCATGCTGGATGAAACAATAGTGCCTTTGACAGCAGGATATAGAATATACATAATGAGCTAATTCTTAGGCAATTCACTGTTATTACTACATGCTCTATCACCTAGAAATAGCTGACTTTATGAAATAGTAGAATGGCCTGCTGAAGGCTCAATTATGACATTTGGTAGGCAACAGCCTGAGAGGTTGAGATATTGTTCTAGAGGATTCAGTATGTTTCGAGCTAGCAGCCAATATACAGAGTGTTCTCTCTCCATAGACAGAATATAGGTCCAGGAATCAAATGGAAGATGTGAGCATAGCCCCTCTCATTATCATATCTGACAATAGATACAGGAAGAATTTTGCTTCACATCAACTTTAGGCTTGGTGGATATGGCGGTCCCAGTTCCCAGTGAAGGGGGAATTATTCCAACAAGAAATATGGTGGATTTTTGATTAACTGAAAGCTAATGCTACTCTCTAGCCATCTCGTACTCCATTTGTCATTGAACCATGAGAAGCCAAGGAGGAAGATGAGGAGTAGTTTCACAGGGGAGGCCGAGAGGACTATGTTTAAAATCAGGAGACACAGTCCCAATAAGGATAACCTAATAAAAACAAAACTACCAAGGACTCAGGTCCTGTGGAAATGAACCTTGAAAATGTTTCCCATAAAGTTTCACTTTGCAAAGAACCTCATCCAGCCAAGGTGGAAGGTGATTAC
Organism: Spilogale gracilis; assembly: GCA_004023965.1. Taxonomy (NCBI): domain Eukaryota; kingdom Metazoa; phylum Chordata; class Mammalia; order Carnivora; family Mephitidae; genus Spilogale; species Spilogale gracilis. Next base: position 44,720 of record PITA01012616.1, read on the forward strand.
AATGGCCTATAGCAATTATGTTTTATATTACTTAGTCATTTTTTTCTCTGTACTATATTATATGAAGAATACTAGTGGTAACCAATGCTTTCTACTTCAGTGAGGGTTGGCCTGTCTGACATCACATAATGGTAGCATAGATGATGAGACTTTGTGCATTGCCTACATTAGGATCACAAACATTTTACTTCAAGAAAGGTTAAGAGTATAGGCTGAGAGGCAAAAGGGGCAAACTGTCCATATATCTTTCATTTGCCCATTCAGACCCATTCTCAATCATTCTGCACACTGTTCTCTGTTCCAATACCGTCACCTATATGCACTATATTAACAGATTTTTTTGCCACCAATAGGATTTGGCCACTAGAGAGAACCAGGAAGAAAGAAAGAAGAGTTGGGGTGAGGGGGGATATCAGAGAGTAAGTATACACTCATGGCTCCCACCTGCAACTGATGTCCTCTGACCTAAGACCACTCACTGCTCTTCTCAAAATGGATGTCTCTATATCATATTCTCCTTCCGTTATTATATTAACTTCCCCTCCCCTTATTCCTTCAGACTACCCATGGAAGCAACTCAAAAGCTAAGCCTTTGGTCACTGCATTATCCACTGAGGTTTCCTACTGCCATATTCACTTTATAAATAAATCAGCCTTAGATTATACTTCTTTGATTGACATCCATTTCCCATGGAAGCCCTGACAAATCTCTGAAATTTATCTTTATTCCTCAAATAAACATTAATTTCTATATCCAATTCTACAGGAAATAATGGGAAAAACAAAAACAAAGCAATAACAAACAAAAAACCTTTAGTCATACTGATTATAACACCATGAGGACAGCTGTCTGCTTCATGTTTATTGTTGTTGTAGCCCAGACCTAACACAAGGCCTGATGTACTAAGTACTGAAATATAGCTGTTAAATCAATGAATATATAGAACACATGAGAACTGCACTGAGCCAGGTCAGTAAGTAAAATGAAATACAAAGCCTACTACTAATGAAGATAATTAACGCTCACAAATAGGACGTTAGACCACAATATAGTACCTTTTATATAAGGCAAATATATACAGCAAGCCCATTTCCTTCTAAAATAATCAAAATCCCAGACTGAACTATATATTAGGAAAAGACAAATAAATATAGTCACTTTATTAAATTATTTCCTCTTGTTCATAACAAAAACCTTGAAGCTATCCCTGATTTCCTTTTTCTCAAATCCAATCCATCAGGTCTTTTTAATTCAGATTTTATAACAGATCATAATCCAATCATATTTTAACACCCCCACTGCTAAGCTATGGGTCCAAACCACCATCCTCTCTCTCACCCAGATTATGTAATAGCCATAATTATTCTTCCCTCTTGCATCCCTGTATCCTGAAATCTCTTTTCCATCTCTTAAACACTATTTCTGGGTATGTCTCTGAGGATCCTTCCAAAGGAGATTAGGATTTGAACCAGTAGAAAAGATTGTTCTCCCTAAGGTGAGTAGAAAAGATTGTTCTCCCTATTGGGCATCATCCAATCCGCTGAAGTCCTGAACAGAAAAAAAGGTGAGGAAGTAAAAAAGTCTCTCTGCAACATCTTCTCCTGTTCTCATACTAGAATTTATGACATCTGTACTTGTGGTTCTCAGGCCTTCAGAATCAGACTAAATTTATACCATCCATTCTCCTGGTTTTTTGGTCTTTGGACTTTTGTTGGAACTATACCACCGGCTTTCCTGGGCCTCCAGCTTGCACACAAGAAATCATGGGACTTTTCAGTGTACACAGTCGCATAAACAAATTTGTCTTAATAAAACTTTTATTTATTTGTTGGCTTAGAGAGAGTATTGGTCTCTTTCCCTGGAGAATCCTAATACAGTAATCATTTTAACCATAAGATCATGTCATTTCTCTGGTAAAAACTCTCCAGTGGCTCCCTATCTCATTCATAGTAAAAACCAACCAATCTTTACAGTAATATACAAGTATTTTGCATAATCTGAGCCTTACTCAATTTATCTTTCTGTACCATTTCTTACTGCTCTGTTCCTACCTCACTATGTCCCAAAAGATTTCCTAAATACTTCAGGTAAACCCCTAACAACTGTTATCTCTGTCTGGAATATTCTTCCACCCAGTACCTACATAACTAATTCCCCTTCACATCTTTGCACAAATGCCAGATGCTCAACAGTGCCCACCTTTAAAAAAAAAAAAGGGGAAAAAAAAGGCTATTTAAAACTGCTCTTCTGTTCCTGTGTCATTTCTACTTTTCTAGGTTTTCTTTTTACTGTTGAATTTATCATCCAATATTTGTTATGTTTATTGTGTATTACCAGTCTTCTGCTACTATTAAGTAAGCTCCTAGAATACACAGATTTTAGTTTGTTTTATTCACTCATATTCCAAATGCCTGTAATTGTACCTAGCCCATAGTAGACACGAAATAAATTGCTGAAATGAATTCTGCTTCTTTACATGAACAAAGGGAGTAGGACAAATTTGCCTCTCTTAACTAGTCATCTGTCCTTTTACTAAATATAAATGAAATTTTACATGTTTAAAAGTATTAGATATAATCAATTAAAAAAAAAATCAAAAAACCCTAGGATGGTGGGGCACATGGGTGGCTCAGTCAGGCTTTCTGTTCAGCAGGGTATCTGCTTCTCCCTCTGTGTACTTTCTCTGCCTCTCTCTCCCTCAAACAAATAAATAAAATCTTTAAAAAAACAAAAACAAGAAAACCTTGAGGTTGGAAACTCTAGTTTATTCCTAAAACTTTCCAATTTAACTTATTATTTTTACATAGAAATCATTCAAGTAGAGTTTTATTTTCAAATACACTGACTTTTATATATGAGTTTTTGTGTGTAAAATAAATACACTAAATTCCAGAAATTTATTTCCCAATTAACAATAAAAATAATCCCTATTCGAAAAGAAAGCTTAAGTCAAAAAAGGAACAGAACTATAAATTTCAGAGGTTTGATACTGTATAAGTTGTTTAAAATGAGTTCTCTCTATTCAAATTAATGGGGAATTCCTTATTTTTCCTATATTTAATTAACACCAGTCATTTGAGGAGAGGAAAAAAACTTTATAGACTCAAAAGTGTTGAACCAGTATTTGAACACTGTATTAAGTCAAATTTTGCAGGGTTACCAGTTTAAAGCACAGAGTTCATCATCTACCACGTGGCCTCTGTGAGTACTACCTAAGGCATCTAGACTGCTTGCTACTCCCTAGTCATCAGATTCAAAAAGTATGTTGTCTTGGGGTGCCTGGGTGGCTCAGTTGGTTGAGGGCCTGCCTTCGGCTCAGGTCATGATCCCGGAGACCCGGGATCGAGTCCCACATCGGGCTCCCTGCTCGGCGGGAAGCCTGCTTCTCCCTCTCTCACTCCCCCTGCTTGTGTTCCCTCTCTGGCTGTGTTTCTCTCTGTCAAATAAATAAAATCTTAAAAGAAAAAAAAAGTATGATGCCTTTACTGTAGTGGCACATGGTGGTGTTTTCTAGATATCCAAATGATTAAAATCTATATTAGTCTGGGTTCTTGAGAGGCCTTTGAAGTTTTACTGGAACAATACCACCAGCTTTCCTGGGCCTCCAGCTTGCACACAACAGATCATGGGACTTTTCAGTATACACAGTCACATAAGCAAATGCCTCTTAATAAAACTTTTATTTGTTGGCTTAGAGAGAGAGAGCACTGGTTTGTTTCCCTGGAGAACCCAATAGAAGATGGAACCAACAGGAGATATATAGGTATTTATTAAAGAGATTTATTCTAGGGAATTGGTTCATGCGGTATGGAGACTGAGAAGTCACAAGATCTGCTGTGGACAAGCTAGAGAACCAGGAGGGCCAATGGTTTCGTTCTTCCAGTTCAAGTCTCAAGGCCTGAGAACCAAAGAAGCTGATGGCATAATCCAATCAGAGCTCCAGCTCCAAGTCAAAGTCCAAGTCCAAAGCAAGAGAAGGCCTACCTTTCAGCTCAAAGACAAGCAGGGAGAAAGAATTCTCCCTTATCCCACACTTTTTTTTTTTTTTTGTCCTATACAGGACTTGCCCCACCCACATTGGGGATGGCAGTTAGCTTTACTTGGTCTACTAATTCAAATGTTAATTTCATATAGAATTCCCCTTATAGACACCTGTAGAGTAATATTCAGCTCAATACATGGACACCTTGTGTTCCAGGTAAGTTGACACATAAAATTAACCATTATATCACTATGGATCATATTATGGCAGAGATCAAGAACCCTATCATTTGCTCTATTCTAAAAACATGAAGGTTTTTCAGCTCCCCTGAAAGTTGAAGGCCATCTGTCTGTGACTATCCTTACTAATTGGCATAGAGGAAAAAAAATCACCAGATCAACTGCTGCATACTAACATACCAAGGACTGTACTGATGCTATACTTTAGAAAGCAAAGCAATTGGAGCCACGCTAATTCGGTTTACTTTATTTAGTCCACGCTTATTCTCTGAGATCCTTCATCAAATCAGCAAATCAAAAGGTAATGTTATACAAATCTTGTACCTTTGCTGTATTGCTCAAGTCTCTGAGAGTGGCCATACTTTGCTGCAATATTTCCAGGGATGAAATACTGCTTAGGATTTTTCTTTTTTTGTTAATGAGGGGCAGTTCTAGAGGTTTCCACCTGATTCTTCCTAAAAAGTCCTCACTCCACAAGAAGTCAGTGTGAATTCCAAAGTCTGTTGCAACTATGCACTCAGGAAACCAGAAATTAACTACAGGATCAGTCTGCCAAGCCATTTGAACCCATAGAGATGAAGATCAAGTGACCTACAGAAGCTTCAAGTCTAACTGATATGCCACTGTGACATTTACATTCCCAAGATTACTCCAGATTCTGTTTTTATTAATTCTCAAAAGTCTGGGCTTCTTCCTAGTAAACAGCAGGTCTCCTTGGGAAAGCCTTGACAGATTTAAAACATATAGATGGTGGTATTTTATGTCCTTTCTTGAAGGAAATCAGCCTCTCCTTTAATCAAAGGACTATAAGAGAAGCGGTTCTCCGTATTTCAGTTAACACAAGTCAAGTTTCTACTCAACATACCTAGAATTTCCCCAGTCAACAGATCAGGTATAAATTTAGTAATCTACCAATATATCATATTCCTAAGGACACTGTGATCTATTACTCATATCACACAACCCTACATTTCAAAACAATGACTGCCACTCTACACTTGAAGAGAATTATAGCAATTACAATTATTTAATCAATGAGGCCTATGCAAAGTATTTTGCTACCAGATCCCATAATCCCCACTAAAATCAATGACTCCAGTTCAAAGGCAACATATCTCAATAGCATTTCCAAACCTGTAGCTACTCCCACAGAGGTCTGTTCCTCTCACCACTACATTTTTAAATTATTAATCAAAGGTACACCTTCGTCGAGGGCAGAGTGACATGGTAGCTGAGACCATGCATGATAAACCTATTCTCCCATTCCCATCCTCCCATGCCTCTCTCCCTCTTCACAGCCTAGGAATTTTCATGCATGTCAACCTCATTAAATGTTACCTGCTGTTGAGCTCAAGTTCTAACAAATAAGCAAGCAAACTGTTGGAGCCATTAAATTAAATCAACATTAAATCCAGATTCTTGTTAAGAATACTCAAGTAGATAAATTTGGCTCACTCTGAATTGGCTGTACTCATATTAGCATAGTATAGTATAGAATAGTATTCTTTTCTCTATAGAAGCAAAAATAGTCTCTGTACCTCTGGTTTATTCATATTGATTTTTTTTTTAAGATTTTATTTATTTGACAGAGAGAAACACAGCCAGAGAGGGAACACAAGCAGGGGGAGTGAGAGAGGGAGAAGCAGGCTTCCTGCCGAGCAGGGAGCCCGATGTGGGACTCGATCCCGGGTCTCCAGGATCATGACCTGAGCCGAAGGCAGTCGCTTAACCAACTGAGCCACCCAGGCGCCCCTCATATTGATTTTAATACTTGGAAATCTTTTGAATGTTTTTTTTTCCCCATTTACACAAACACCACCCCAATCTAAGCTACCATAATCACTTACTTAGAATGCTGCTGTTTCCTCCTACCCCTCTGAAAATGTAAATATTACATACCATTCAGTCAAGAAGACTATAATTAAAACATAAAGGCATTAAAAGGTTATAAACAGACTATTTCCAGAAAAATCATTCTTAGAGACATAAGAGTAGGAGGTGATGAGTAGAAACAGGAAGGCAAGTTCCCAATTGGATCAGACATTGATGGTGGTTTGGACTAGCGTGTAAACACTAGAGATTAAAGCAATAGTGAGAGTCAAAAGGACAGAGGTGAACTGGTGGGGGAAGGAGGACAGAGGGAAAAAGGAATCAATAATAATAGATTTCCTTTTTTTTTTTAAGATTTTATTTATTTATTTGACAGAGAGAGATCACAAGTAGGCAGAGAGGCAGGCAAAGAGAGCAGAGGAAATAGGCTCCCCACTGAGCAGAGAGCCCTATGTGGGCCTGGATCCTAAGACCCTGAGATCATGACCTTAGTTGGCAGAGGCTTTAACCCACTGAGCAACCCAGGCGCCCAATAATAATAGATTTCTACTGAGTAGATACATGGTATCATTTACTTAAAAGAGAGAGATGGTCATCACCAAGTATGCATCTAAAGATCAGAGAAAAGATCTGGGTATAGATAAAAATTTTGCAGTACATCGGTATATATATTAAAGCAGTACTACTTAAACGTATGATCCATGGATCAATGCTGAGCTGCCAACTAAGTATCACTGATCCATAATGAGAGAAATAGAGAACGTGAGAATAAGCACCTAGAAACTTTTATAGCAACTGTACAAGGTATTTTCATATATCTTATTATAAATAAGGAAATAGGGATTTTATTTTAAATTTAATTTTTCTAATAACTTTTGTTGAATTTTAAAAAGAATGACTCTATTATATATTTATATATAATTATATAATATATATATTTAAAATATATAAAAGACTGATCTTTCTCCATAGGTTGGTAAACACTGACTTAAAGCTACAGTAGTGGATGCAATCTCCTAAGGAAAGAAATCTAGAGAAAAATTCTAACTTTTAGGGAGTGGGGTGATTATGTATTTTGTCCTTGTTGACTTCATTAGCTTATAGCATCATAAAAATTGTATGCTCTGGAATGTAATTCCTAAAATCACCTTATCATCCAAATCTCCTTATCACCATCAATAATACTTACTGAGCACTAACTTCCTGCAGTCTTTACATGGATTATTTCATTTAATCCTCACTAAAGCTCAGCAAACCTGTTATCATTACCCACATGTTATAGATTCAGAAATTAAAGGTTAGGGACATTAAATAACTTGCTCATGGGTCACTTAACTAATAAGTCAGGGAGCTGGGATTGAAACACAGATCAAATGCAAAACATACATATTGTCAACCAATCAATTAGTCAGTTTCTGTATTTTAAATAAAATATTTCATGAAGCTCAGCAAACACTTCTGGGTACATGCCTTCCAGAACTAGGAATTTATATATATCTTAATTATCAGGAAAGTTTTATATACTGGCATTTATCACTGGATTATTCTTAGTATTTCCAACTAGGTAAAATTACTCAAGAAAAAAAGATAAAGGCATACCTTCTAGAACCTAACATACTGCCCGGTAAATATTGAGTGATTACTATGCCCACTTCAGGAGAGTTTGGATCTAAGAAACTAACTTTTCTTGAAAGAAAAATAGTTTTAATCTATCCATCAACTTAGGCAACACAATAATGTGATCACACTGGTTCTCTAGCTGACTTGATTTTATTGAAGGTGTTTTCATTACTGACTTGAATCTTTTCCATTAGGCTTCCCAAATGGGTTAAGCCAATTTTACCTTGGCTTGTCACCCCTTGAGGACTGACTCATACATGCCACTCCTTTAGAAAATATTTGTGCTAGCTTTCTTATTTTCATTTTTAAACATAAACACCTATTAAACTGTATATAAATCAGGCATGGCTTTTTCTAAATTTCAAGAAAACCTTTCTAGAGCCCACAATAAACAATTAAAAATAAAAATTAACCATCCTCTATTAGTGTTTTTATTTAACCTATACTTTTCCATTCTGTCTAACTCACAACTGAGTTTTTTCTTAGCTCCAAGAAAATATGGTATTAAATAATATTAACAATTTAACAGTTTACTTACTTCAGTCTCCCCCTTTGTAGTACAAAACTCCCACTGAATTACCATTTTTACAAAGCAGTTTGTTAACACATATTTTCTTGCATTAATTGTCTCCAGCAGATTATAACACAAACATTTCCTTCTCTGTATTTGTGGGAATAGATTAGGGACTGATAATCTTTAAGAAAAATCAGGTGGAAAAAGAAATGATTTTCTAATTGAAAGTCTGAATCATGATTCATTTGTGATGAAATCCTGACATATTCTGCTCCACACACAAAAAACTCTCTGAAAGATATCAGGAATGTGATCTGAAGTAATGCAATTTCTATAGGAATGATCACCAGAACATCTCTGTCTGTTCTAATATGAGATATTTTAGCACACTGTAAAGATTACAGGGGCGAGTTTAAACGCTTATAGAGAGAAATTCCACCATCTAAGATGAGCTACTCTAATTGGCAACACCACAGGCTCCTTAATTATAAAACAGAGATATAGGCACAAAATTAACTTTAACTAAAAGATCTGTAATGATTTTGTGGCAACATATACTTTTATCCATTACTAGCATTACAGGGAAAAAAGGGAAAAGAAAAGAAGGAACTTTGGATTCTTATAATAAATTAAAAGATTATGATTTCATTGACAATGGGTAAATATGTTTGGGCAACTAAGACAAAAAGAAAAGAAAAAAGAAAAATTAACATTTTGGGCACAAAGCAGACAGCCAATATAATCAACAATCTCATGCACTCTTTGACCTTGCCACTCAAAGTGTGGTCCAGCCACATCACCAGGGAACTTGTTCAAAATGCAAATTTGCAAGACCCTACCCATGCCTCCTGTATTTGCAGTTTAACAGAAACCATCACAGGTGATCCAGAAACATATTCTTGGCTACTTGCATACTTAGGGTGAGAAAGCAAAATCTCCTAATGGCTTTAGCGATCTCATACTCCCCATTTTCAATTCCAGGCCTTATCTTGTGGTCTTTGGTTTGTTACTGCAGCAATTTCCCTTCCTTACAGTCCCAGCTAGTATGTTTACTAGGAAAAGAGTAATCAGAACTTAGGTGGTCTCCAAATGTAAGAGCAATATTATAGATCATGATTGTTTTGTTTTGGGTTTTTGTTTGTATTGTGTTGGCCCTTTTTTTTTTAAAGATTTTGTTTATTTATTTGAGAGAGAGAGTGCACATACACAAGCAGAAGGTAGGGGCGGAGGGAGAGGGAGCCAGGCAGATGCTGAACTCAATGCCAGGACCCTGGGATCATGACCTGAGCCAAAAGCAAAGCCTTTGACTGAGCCACCCAGGAGCTATTTAAGACGTAAGAAATAGTTCAAAAAAATAATTGGAATATTAATTATTAATTACTTCCTTACGTCTTAAATATTCAAAAAAATAGTTGGCTATTCTTAAGGGTCAGCATTATACAAAGGTGGACATCAGTTTAAAAATAAAAACGTTCCCTGGCTGAAAGTCCAAAAATTCTCAAATGGATGATCTTCAATTAGCCTGCAAACACAATCATTTAAATGTATATAACATATAACAGTACAATATTTAGTTATTATCAGTTATTATCACTTTACCTCTAATTGGCTGATCAGCCAGAAAATCAACTAAAGGTCACAGAAAAGAGATGGAACCAATTGAAAGCCAACAGGAGGAAAAGAAACAGAATAAGAGGCTCAGTTACCACAAAAATATGCCTAATATCTAATGAATGTTTGTCTCTGAAATTAGTAATTATTTTTATTAAGATTATAGAGAAATTATGTGATAGGGTCTCCACCCCTCCTATGTACCTACTCCAAGAAGCAAATACTTCCCTATCTAATACAATCAAAAAAATACACCAATTCTGCTACATGGCACTACATGAAAACATCAAAATAAAACACACAGAAATCTAGTATTATTTGCATCTCTTCCTTCTTTATAAATTAAATGTACCTACAGGTTTCTAATGACAAAGCAAGGAGGAAGGTGAAAAGAAATGGCTTAAGGTCTTGTCAAAAACATTAAAATGAATGCTTAATTGTTGGTATGACAACCACTTTATCTGTCTAGTCCTGAGTTGGCACTATTATTTATTGTTACTTTTTGAAAGAAAATCTAAAATGCTGTAAACGCTCTTAAAATATCTTTCCCTTCTCAGATCTTATTTTTCTCCAAAAGAATTTCATTATAATTATTTCAACTTGAGGAAATAAAAATAGCTTAACTATTTCCAGGCTACCTGATGAATGAAGTACGTTTACCTATAACCACACCTCTGCCTCACTTCCCATGAACCCTGAAACATTTAAGAGTACCAGTCTTTCCAATTTGAAGGTAACAAATTTGGGAGACTTACAGTATTCTTTTTTTGCCTTTCATAGTACTTAAAATTAATGGCCCCCAAACCTACCATTTCCTACTTTCAATCATGTAGCTTCCATTATTAAAAGTGATGATTATTAAAAGTGATGATCACTAGTCTCATGGCTGCCTTAGAAAATGACAGTGAGTTTCTGCTGTATTGCCTCAGTGCTGGAGAACATACATGCGCGTATGAACATACACCCTGTTTACAATCTAAAAACCCATTTTACCCACAAAATCCATCACAAACATTAAGAGCTAGAAAGTCTCAGGGACCTGTTATGGACTCCATGCTTGCATGCCCCTAAAATTCATACACTGAAATCCTAACCCCAATATGACGGTAGAGCAAGAGGGGGGTGTTTGGGAAGTGATTAGGTCATGATGGTGGAGACTTTACAACGGTTGGAGAGAACTTAACTGCTTTTCTCCCACTCGTCTCTGTCAAGTTAGGATACAAGGGGAAGACAGAAATCTGCAAATCAGGAAGAGTGCCCTTAACCACACACCGTGATCTGCCGGAGCCTTAATCGCAGACTTCCCAGGTCCTCAGCTGTGGGAAATACATTTCTGTTGTTTAATCCACTTTGGGTTAGTGTTATAGCAGTCCAAACTGACTAAAACAGGAATAGATCAGCCAAGCCTGTCAGTAAGTAAGCAGAGGTGTAGGCCACTAATTATTCGGCCAAGAGATCCTCTTTCTCCTACACACACACACACACACACACACACACACACACACACACACAGTGGGGGAGAGAGGTAGAATGAGAGAGAATGAAGGCATGCCAACAGACTAGGATTTAGAAAGTTAAGGGAAAAGAAAAAAGATCGCACAGCACCCAATCTGTTTGTGGGTATTTGCAGCTAGCTCATCCACATTTTTACTATTTCCAAGGTTACAAGTGAACCTTCACTAAAAAATAAAATAAAACCACAATGTCATTAATAACTAGCACAATACATCCATATGAAAACATCTCTTTGATATCATAACATATTAAGTGCCTAAAATTTTAATATTTATCATTGTATTTTCAGTGAGAACTTTCCATTAATGCAAATGGTTGTTAATAACATAAAATAATGAGTAGTGTTATAGACTTGAGAAATATTTCATTCAACAACAACAAAAAATTTTTTGGCCAAAGAAAAAGTACTCAGACGGAGTGAATCTGGATGTGAAAGAGCCTCCGTTGTATTCTAAAGTGTAAATTCTGTTTTAAGCTTTTCCACTCTACTTGAGAAAGAGCAATGACAAAATTCCCAAATGTCAACACAGATGGAAGTTGAGAGGAACAGCAATGAAATTTAAAATGCAAACTATAACCCAAAAAAAGAAGTACTCTTCCTTTCTCCTTCTTAACACTATGATGACTATCCCTAAAGAGAAGAAAATCCCCATTTTCTACCATGCTTCTACACAGATATCAGCACAATGAATAGGAAAACATTTATTCCGACTAGGATGAGACATGATATAAAAGCCATTTATACACACAAACATACAGATAATATACATAATACAAATGTCTAATACATATTTATATCATAGTCAGAGTTCAAATTTTAGCACTGAGATCTCTGTCTATATATATTCCCTACAACCACTTGAAAAACTTGATATTGTAATAGATATTTCAAAATCTGCTTTGGTGTAATGCAGAGTGGCTAATGGTAACAAAGGCTTTCTCTTAGATGCCTCTGTTTACCAGACTTCTGCATTAGAAACCTGAATCCCTCTGGAGTATATCATTATTACTGAATTCAGACCGAAAATCACCTTCAAAAGTCTCAACTTACAATGCTGCTTTATTTCCAGCAGAAATCAAGCCAAAATCATGATCATTCAGGATGGCAATCCAGATAATTTGTTTCATTCACTTTTAAGAGACCATCTTATAAAGGAATTTGCTACCTATTAAATGAACTTGAATGAGCCCTTTTTTTTTTTAAGTGAAACAGCTTCTTCTTCTAGTGTTAATATTGTTGTTCAAGCCCATTTTGTGGACAACTTTAGGAGTTCTGGTGGAAAGTTAAAATTCTATTCATTAAGAAAACAAAGTCTACTTTACAATCTAACACAGAATTGAAACAAAAAATAAAAACTGGACACGTCTTCTCCTTAGAAATAAAAATAAAATAATATTTTTGTAAACCAAAGTAACATCAGCAACTAGAAGGCTTTGGCATCCCAGCATTTGCTAAGCCATTAAAAAAAAAAAATTCCTAGGAAATCTATATAAAATTTTAACAGTGAAGGTGAATGAAGCCAGCAAGGATAGAAATTACTACTGGCCTGGTTGGAAAAGCATGTTGGGCTTGAGGCGAAAGAAGTTTTTAAATAGGAGAATGTTCTGAAATAGAAAGCATGTTAAATAGAATTGCCCGAGGATAGTTAGGAAATGAAAAATTACAATAACTGCATTGGGAACAGCAACCCGATAAAAGCACAATGCACAAATTACAATCTTCTTCACAAGTAGTATTAGACATGAGAAAGGTTAAGCTGTATGTGAGAGAGGTTTTGCCCACCACAGGCCACTGCATGATAGAAGAATTACTTTCAAGCGTTTCTAGGGACCCTCCAACAACAATAGTAATAAATATTTCTATATTTCTCATATTACAGAACAAGCTGGACAAGACCCCCTCGTCAATATCTACTTGCAAGCACCCCCTGAATAACAACCTCTTCTAAGCTCTCTGTCAAGCAACTAAAAGACAATAATGTGTTCCCTAAATATATTCTTCTCTTCTTAAATTCAAGACACACATCCAGCATCCCAGGGATGCACAGTCCAGAGTCAGCATGTCCTGAGCAGCTATAATGTGGAGAATACAATACTAAAGAGAGAAGGAAAACAGCATTCCATTAAAAGAAATTGGCACTTCATGACCACAAATACTTTTATAAATACTAATGTTTTTTTTATTATTACAAGGGTAACTATTAAGTCTGAAAAGTGAGCAGGAGCAAAATAAATAAAAAGTATAAATACAGAAGAAACTACCATGTAGACAAAATAAGAAAAGCAAGTCATAAAGAAAAGGGCATAAAACACAAAACACTCATGCTCATGCATGCACACCACCCATAAGACTGTCAATAGTTTCAAGAGTGATCAAGGAGCAGTCCTTCCTACCCTTCTCTCTTACAAGCAAAGACCAACTCAGGAATAGTGCAAGTCATTATGAGTCACTGCAAAAAGCTAGATTCTTAGGACAACAAAATTAGGAACAGCTGTCACTGGCTAAGTCAAAGTAAGGCTGGCACATCCTGGAAGGTAGAGGACCATTATAGCGCTGAGGAGCTACCTAATCTCACTTTATTAGCAAAGACCGTTATTTACTTCGGCTGTTAAGATTCATTTTGTGTTTGATTTTGCTTTAGGGGACAGATGTACATTCAGCGCATGAAAATATGACATATGTAAGAATCACCTAAATGAAAAGGGCACTGTGGACCAGCCATGTCAAATCACCTGGGGATGACATGACCACCTAGTCGGCTCCAGTTAACTAAGCATGGCATATCTCCATGTTTACATTTACGACATCACCATTTATATTTCTCTTCAAATATTAAGTATTAAAAACATGTCACCAGTCAGTAATTGCTGACTCCCTCTCTTAGGCAAAAGCAGAAACATTATGGGAATACTTTCCTCTGTTACCAAGAACACAAAGCTGACTGAATTTCTCTCCCTCCTTAATCTTTCCCTTCATTGTCTTTATCAGTTATACCAACCCTTTCTATAAAAACCAAATATGTACTATTTCAAATATAATGGGTTAAATGATATATACTATAAAATTAATTTTATCCATTTCTTTTTATCTTTTCTCATGTAGCTACTGGAAAACTTGAAATTACATATGTGAATGATATTATATTTCTATTGGGTAGTGCTGATGTAGGTGAGACACTTGCGGTGGGGTCAGGAGAAGGCACTCAGCATTCCTGTGTTTCTGAGACGTTCCCGAATGGGTGAAAATCATCAATGTATCTCCCTAACTCATTCAGGAATGGGTGCCCTTAGCTTACTTAGGAGTTGCTTCATTGCCTCTAAAAAGAGTCCGCAATCCCATCCAAAGGGCTTATCTGTTAAAGAAATATGCTAATAGATTATCAAATATGATTTATGAACTATTTTTGAAGCCTCAGTTCTTACACAATGTGCCAATTCTTACACAAGCATATTTTGCAACTGAACCATTTTTGCAAGTAAACTTTCACTTAAAAGCAACAAATACTGTGTAGAAGTCATATGATAGCTGCATTATAGTCTGAATAATTTGAATGAAGATTAATGTTTTAGCTATCATATTCTTGGACTCCTTCCAAAAGTCTCGGGCTTTGTCCACATTCGTCAAGATTCAGTCCTTCTTTTATGGAGAAATGATTTTAAGAATTTCAGGCAATTCAAATGAACTTCTATGTGGTACATACCCCCCTTCCTTAACAGAATAGGATATGCTTTAACCTGCCCTATACTGAATTTTATGCATAAATATCTACTATTATTTGCATTTATTCATTCATCTCTCCAATTAGAGTTCCTGTCAGAGAGGAAGCTTACTTTACTCATAATTGTCCTACTACCCATCCATAGAGAAATGCCCGGGACAATGAAGATGTCAAAAAAAAGATTTGTTAAATAAGCAAATTAATAAAACAGCCTAAAATGCAGATGTGCACATATAACCTGGAACGCCAGTATTAAGAATAATTTTCTCTATGTAGTCATTTTCTATATCTTATCCTAAAAGAGGTATATGCAACACTGAAACTCACAATGTAGACGTAAGAAAAAGTAAGGTTGATAATGATAAAATAAAACTCTCTTTACCTACTGTAAGTAGAAAAATCATTGGGACCATTATAAAATTAAATAATCTGGTTAACTATATGAGTGCATAGAGATTATTTATTTTCTTTTTTTTTTAATATTTTATTTATTTGACAGAGAGAAACACAGCTAGAGAGGGAACACAAGCAAGGGGAGTGGAGAGGGCAAAGCAGGCTTCCCACCAAGCAGGGAGCCCGATGCGGGGCTAGATCCCGGGACTCCGGGATCATGACGTGAGCTGAAGGCAGACGCTTAACGACTGAGCCACCCAGGTGCCCCGAGATTATTTATTTAATTATAACTTAAATATTTATAGAATAAACTTTGGCCCATTATTAACTCAGTTTTAAATTGAGGTTGGGGTCATACATGCCTTGCTAATCAAAATATCTGCGAAACAGCAGCACCAGCATCACCTGAGAGCTTCTTAGAAATGCAGATCTCAGAACCAGTGCACATAAAATGATGTATACATAAATTGTAATGACAACAATTATTATTGTGATGACAACTTATTGTCAGTAGAGTTGACAGAAGTCTCTTTTAGATATTCAGTGCATCATATTCATGACAGTAATTAGAATGAACAAATCCTCAAAAGTTCCACTTTAGTTTTCTGTTTAAAGATGGGTAAATTTTTAAAGATAGAGCTACCCTATGACCCTGCAATGGCACTACTGGGCATTTACCCCAAAGATACGGATGTAGTGAAAAGAAGGGCCATATGCACCCCAATGTTCATCGCAGCAATGGCCACAATCGCCAAACTGTGGAAAGAGCCAAGGTGCCCATCAACAGATGAATGGATAAAGAAGATGTGGTACATATATACAATGGA